>APFE030580152.1:45065-67277 GCA_000404065.3 Pinus taeda
GATACCCACAAACTTCCTCCTTTGTGAGACATATTATGTGTGTACATATGAATGATCAATAACAAACAATATGTAAAATAATAATCAAACTTACACATTATGTTTGGTATTTGAAATAGTTTTTACAAATTTAAAAACTCTTCTCCTTTTAAGTTTATATATTTTTGCTATGAAATGATACACATCTTACATCACACTTATACATTTGTTTTTGTGTCAAAAAAGTAGATTTTGCAATCACAATAATATTTGAATTTTTAAATCTTTACATGTAATTGGGATTGTTGTTTTAATATACAATGTTTGTATTCAAGCATGTATTTCCACTTAATGTTATATGTGTGTGGCATTCCTACACATTGGACAAGAGATATGTTAAGACACTATTTCATCATAATTTATTATAAAAATGTAAACACCCCCCACCCTAACCTCAATGAAAATCATTCACTTGTTAATCTAATATATTTTCTAAACAAATGGAGAGATGGGATTATATATCTATATATATATATATATATATAATATAAATATATATATATATATAATATATATATATATATTTGATGGTCTTAAGAACTAGAAATAAGCATTACCATTGCGTTCAAATCATCAAGATGAATTTGGTGATATAAAACTTTACCTCAGTCCGATATCTGAATCATAAATTATGATCCTTTAAATTTACGAATCAGAGGGCGCCGCGCCATCAACCCTGCCATGTGGAACCCACATGGCCATGTCACATGGCTAACCTCTTGGTGCCACATGGAAACCTTTTAATGGTTGTCAACCCATTCATGAGTTTGGGTCCCACAACCACGTGTTATGCATCCAGGCAAACATGCTCCATACATTTGAAGGATATCTTCTACTGATCCTCGCTTCATACATCCAAGGAGTATTTGCTTCAATATTCCATGGAATACCTGCTTCACACTTCTAGTGAATAGTCTCTGGGAAACCATCAATTTTCAGAATGCTTACCGACATGAACCCTTCAGTCTCTCGGCTGAAACTCCTGACTAAAACTTTCGGCTCCATTCCGCAGCTAAAATCTCTTGTCTCCATTCCCTGACTATTACACCTGGAGCATTACCCCAACTATAGCTCTTGGGCATTACCCCAGCTATTACCTTCGGTGCATCCCCCAACCATAATTTCTGGGTATTCCCTAATGATAACTCTTGATGCATCCTTACTGTTTCCTCCAGGGTGGACCTTTTGGGATCGAGCCTCTGATATAAATCTTTACGGAATTATAACATTCGATGTGTCACTAATCATTCCACTCGTCCCTTTTATGATAAGTCATAATCAGACCTTCAACTCACCCCTTCCACAACGAGGTTTCTTATCAGATCATGTAGATAAGGTTACACTACTAAGGCTATATGGTTAAGCTTGTGCCTATGTTATAGTAGCGCCACTCATAGTAGGGTCTCGACCTTAGCCTTCGATAAAGTTTCTAGCTGGAACTTGGGCCAAAAGCAACAAGTTTACTCTTGCATGTTTTCATAAGGGTTTACTCCCTTCCTGCACTATGCATCATTCACACAAGAATTATAACATGGCTCAATTGTGGTGGTTCTCCAAACATCTGGACATTTGCTAGAGTTTTTCCACGACCGTTGTAGTTTTATAAGACATCCATTGGTTCTATCCCTTTTGAGCTTATGTCAGATTTACTCTCTATGGGTTCACAGTGTTTGTAATAAAGAACACTGATCAAGGGATTTCCGATATAAGCTAGCATCTTACCACTCCAGTTTTTTGAGGATCTACAGTTCCTGGGATCTCCAATATTTTACCTGGATCTAATAGATCTCAACACAAATATCTATCGGCCTCATTCAATGACCAAATAAGAATTTCCAGTATACGATAACCACCATGAAGCACATGGTTCTTAAAAGGCCACCAGGATATCAACACTTCTCAATTGAATAGGGATTCTCTTCCTTAAGTCCAATTATGTGCATGAGCCTTATGGATAGGCACATAACGGTTAAGATCATGGACCTATAAGCATTCCCTTTTTAGGGATAGGGAATTTTAGGCATAATTGCACAAATGGTTGTCAGATCACCTTCTACTACAGGCTTGGTGACTCTTGAAATGCCTACAATGCTTGCATTGCAACCTATAGCACAATCCAGGGCCTACAACAACCATACAAGTAATTATGTACAACTACCTAGGCACTACATATATGATGGACCAAGAAGCAAAGTTTGTGAAGGGTTCCCATCTAACTTGTCTATTAGAAAATACCTGGGGATGATTACCCAAGACAAGGTGCCATCTATATCCAACACAGGATTATAACTAGCCTTAGTAAGATATTCTCTACACAAAAAAATGTACAGATAAATTAGACCAATCATGAGCAACATCAGGATGTGCATCACTAAGGGCTAGAAAAGGTCCCTCATATGATATCACAAATGAATGAGAATAAGGAAGGAAGAAAATATTCAACATTATTACAGTGTAACATCATCCATGTTATGAACCATCTCAAGAAAAGATAGAAAAGATAGATCAATGCCTTATAATTCAGCCTCTTCGAGGGGGCAACCTCCTTTACATTACATAAATGAGCAATTCTTTGATGATACAAATGAAAAGACCTCCTTTCTATATATAGGAGTCTAAGAGGTCATAACATAATCAGAGCCGACATAACAATAATAATGTAAGGGCACAATAATAACAATAGTGGGCTTCTATGGGGCACAATAGTAACAATATGGGCACTACATGGGTACATCAATATAATAAGTGGGTTGTACTAATAACAATAAGGGGTTACACTAGTAGTATAGGGGCCTAACATGCCCCTCTCCTTAAAAAAGCGGTGTCCTCAACACTTGAGTAGTTCTTGATGCTTCTGTATAAAATTATTGTCCTCCCATGTGGAATCTTTAGTTGGTAAGTTCTTCCACCCAATGAGATACTCTGAAATTGATCAATTTTGTAGCTATCGGGTTCTTGTTTTTGTGACTGTTCCTGGTTCCAATATGATTTTTCCTTCCTCTTCAATTTCTGGCAATATTGTTTGAATTGGGATCTTTTGCAACTTTTGAATAAGTGGCCATAATTATTTGTCCTTCTTCCATTCATCCCTTGCTTCGTTTATCCAATCTGGTTGGATAATAGAAATAGCACAAAACAATGCTTCCACATCCTCATCCTTGAAGAGTCTTCCCATTCTATAAGGTCGCCATTTTTTAAGTGCATGTAATATTGCCAACAATTCCTTCTCCTAAATAGCTTGCTTGAGATGTAGCAGTAAAAATACCCAATCACCTACATCAAAACATTTTTCACTATGATGTTGATCTACCTATTTTTTCATTTGACTTTGCACCGAAGTGGCGTTATCCTTTAAAAGTTGGAGAACTTGTTGTTGATGCTCTATGTGATCTTTCACTGCTTGAACATTTTTCTTCTTGATATGTCCTTCTATCTCTAGAGTTTGAGGAGTGGTAATTTCTTCCAATCCTTTACAAGATATGGTCGGATTCATTTCTTGACGCTCGATGTGATCTTTCACTTCTTGAACATTTTTCTTCTTGATATGTCCTTCTATCTTGATAGTTTGAGGACTGGTAATTTCGACCAATGAATTACAAGATATGGTTGGATTCATTTCTTCTTCCTCGATGTGATCTTTCACTTCTTGCACCTTTTTCTTCTTGATATGTCCTTCTATCTTGAGAGTTTGAGGAGTGGTAATTCTTGCCAATGCTTTACAAGATATGGTCTGATTCATTTCTTCTTTCTCTCGGGTGGGGTCCTGGCATATATCCTCTTCTATTGATGTTTCTTGATCCTTTTCTTCCTCCTATTCATATTCTATGTAAAATAATTTCTTCTCAGCACACTTATGACCTTTAGTGCATTTGCTATCGCAATTGTAACAAAGCCCTTTTTCTCCTTTTTCTTCCAATTTTTGTGGTGTCACCCTTGTAGGTTGTGGAAGGTTAGGAGAAACAACACTTCCATCTTTATAGTTGTGAGGAGTATGCTTCCTGGTTTCCATAATTTTTCTTTCCACTATGTCACAAAGCCCTTTTACTCTTTCCAATTGTTGTTGTGTTGCTCCAAAGAAGGTGTTGATCTTTGTATCCTCATAATGTGCTATCATTTCCTCTGTGAAAATTGACCACGTAACAAGTTGTTTACGAGAACAAAGCCCTTCATACCATAAAAATTGATCCGGTTCTAAATATGAAGATGCAATATATACCTTTTGTAATAGTGGTACACCATGTAGATCAAAAAACTTGCTCCATCTGATATCCAATTTACCAGATCCTTGCCATCAAACTTCCTCATCTTGCTTTTTTTGATTTTAGGAGCTCGTCTTTGAAACGACTGTAACTCTGTACTTTCGATCTTTAAGTCTGAAAATCGTGAACTTAGTAGCCTCTGTGTCCTCCTTCAATGCCACCAGTCGAATCAAAATTGGATTCTCCAAGAAAGAGTTATGCACAATCTCCCAAGATGACCTGATTATAGACCTTTCCAGAAGAGCGAACTTGTATGAAGTGCCACATGTCACTATTTTGACCTTTGTCACTGAAAAATATATACAAGAAACTACAGTCCGTCCTCTTTATGTACCTTCTTTCAAAATTTCAATTCAATGCTTAGAGAGAAAGTCATGACGATTTCCCCAGGTCACTTGTTTGGAATGTAATTCAGGAGTCTGCAAAAAAACCAACTTCCTCAGATCATATCTCCACAAATATAGCGCAAAATGCTCTAAAATTCAGACCCGAGATTCAACGTGATTTCTTCTCAAATGGGTTTTTTTTTAGCTTCTGAAACATCGCAGAACAAAAATTATAGCGAAAATTCCACGATGGCCTGTTTGGAGCAGCGAAACCCTAGAATCCAAAGCTCTGATACCAAATGTTATGAAACCAGCTCAAGAAAAGATAGAAAAGATTTATTAACGCCTTAGAATTCAACCTCTTCGAGGGGGCAACCTACTTTACATTACATAAATGAACAATTCTTTGATGATACAAATGAAAAGACCTCCTTTCTATATATAGGAGTCTAAGAGGTCATAACATAATTAGAGCCGACATAACAATAAAAATGTAAGGGCACAATAATAACAATAGTGGGCTTCTATGGGGCACAATAGTAATAATATGGGCACTACATGGGTACATCAATATAATAAGTGGGTTGTACTAATAACAATAAGGGGTTACACTAGTAGTATAGGGGCCTAACAATCCATGTCAATTCAAGTTATCATCCATGTAACCATCATGTTGTAAGAATAATAAGTTCTCTTCTAAATATTATTGTAATTAGATTAAGCTTCTTATGGGTTATTCCAATGCCTTTATTATTTTGCACAATATGATAATCAATTGTGTAATGCAAGTAATAGAGTCGTGTATTTGCACAACAATATCATTTCAGAAAGAAATATATTACACATTCATTATCATAAAACGTACTTAAGAAACACTTATCTTCAGATCTTTAGGAAACTGATTTTGGGACTAGTACTCTCCACCCAATTGTAGATAATTGCAATCAATTCTCTCTTGCATCTATCACCCCTGAGCTAGATTCTAGAGACTAAGGGGTTTGTTGTTCAAGGCTGAAATAACTAAATCTAGTCGCTTCTAGGACTCCAGATATCCTTTCGCCTCCAGCCTCTAGTTGAGTGGTAGTCACTGATGCACAGGGAGTCCAGAGACTCACCATCTCCACCCTTAAATTGAGTTGTAATCAACAAGGCACATGGAATCCAAAGACTCACTATCTCCACCCTTCAGTAGAATCATGAGCAACAACATACACAGGGAATCTAGATACTCATTGTATTCGCTTGCAAAACTCAACATTGTGGTTCTATATAACTTGGAGAATCTAAAACCACAACAAATAAAGCACACAACAAGGAACATATCCATAAATACTCCAGGAATTTTCTTAGGAATAATTCCTCCCCCCAGCCCTTAGGGATTTTCCAAGAATCACCATCTCCACCCTTCAGCCAATGGGGACACAAGAGGCAATTTCTCCCCCACTTGGAAGTTATTTCCTCCATATATTCTCCTATCAATCAAATGTTGATTTTACTCTCTGCCTTATTTTTCAAATTTTGTCCTGCTTGTCATTCCCTTGCCTTCTTCCTTCATCTATATGTATGTATTTTCCTTCTTCTCCTTCCCGCTCTCTTTTATGTTGTTCTTTTTCTTTTCCCTTCTCTACCTTCCCATCCACTTCTGGTTCACCACCCTTTTCCCTTGTTCGAGTTTTCTTCTCCTCTGCATAACCCCTGACAGATCATACTACCAACAGATATTTTCATCTAATGACAAGTGAGCCACGTCTTCCTCTAATGTCAGTTGGTTAATGCGGTTCAACGACCCATCCCCTCTTTGTGTGATCTGGGCATAGTTTCTTAACAACATAGGTCAACTTTGTTTGTTTTCGTTTAAACTAATTTACTAAACTAATTTGCATCTAAAAATAAATATAAAACAAATATAATTAAATTTTAGAGATCCCAATGCTGAATGTTTTTTTAAAGAAACCACATAAAAGAAATAATTGTTTAGAACTAAATATAAGGAAAAAGTGATTTAAAAAAAATTCAAGGTGGGAAATGAGTTTTGTTGACTTAGAATGGAAGTAAAGATGAATGATTTGTAAGTGGAGGCGCTTATGTGGGTAAGAGAGAAAACGTAGATGCAAATAGTGAAGCACAATTGTATGTTGCACTCTCTATAAACTTTGTGTTGCAATTTGGCAAAGGATTTAACAATTTGTTAGAATATGCTATGAGAGAATTTGAGAAAAAAAAATCCCCTGCACCAAGTGAGTTAGCAGAAAAGGGGAAACAATAAGAGGAGAGAAACCATGAATGACAAGCACAGGAAGAGCCAGATATTGATGGGTAAATTATGAGGGAGACATAGGAAACGTTGGAAAATAGAGGATCCAATCTGATACAGAAGGATGAATGTGAAGGTGAGCCTTTAGGGTCATATACTCCCTCTGTTTTATGGCATTCAAAAGAAGTACAAGGGAAGGTGAGCCATAAGCCTCCATATTGCATGTTACAGTTAATATATTAGAATATAAGATTTGACTTTCAGTGGGAAAATGTTTATTGGAGACAAAATGGAACCTAGACAACCATACATCATATATTCTAGAGAATCCTACCATGGACATCCATCATCAACTTTGCAAATGCTACTAGACATTTATTTGAGTGAAATGAAAATGTGACTACCAATTTAATGAAATGTGATCTGCAGGCGAGAGAAATCATATATGATGAGATAGGATTGTCCTATTCTACAATACGATGTCGTGTGTGGGGTGCTACATGCACTAACAAAATATCCATTTGTATATTTGTGCAGTTGTCTATCATTGTGCAACCACGACTTATAAAGCACGGGGTAATAAGATGTTCAAAATCACACCCAATAACACTACATATAAATATTGATAAAAAAAAATTGCAATAAATAAGAAAATAATTTATAAAGTTTTACTTTGTTGAATTGAAAATTATTTAACATCTTTGACCAAAGCAATAGGTGGTCAAGCCAAAACCAAATGCGTAATGCCTGTTGCAGTAGGCATATTACCCCTTGAGTTTCCTTGAACCTCTCAAACCACTTATAAAATTGTTGCATATTTCACATCCTTAGCCTTTTGATCACTTATGGCTTTCAATGAACAAGGTGTGACAAGTTACTTCTTATTACCACTTCAACTTTTCAAACCCCTTAAAAAACACACATAAAATTCCTACCAGTTTCATACTTTGTGACTTAATTGAATTATGAAGAACTTAATATCTACCAAACATCGAGAGAGATCCAGAGTTAATATGGATCTAGGTTGTTTAGTTATTAGCCTTTAAATAGGCCACATTAGAGAAAAATACCATGGGAAAAACCATGGTTGGAGTTTGAAAATGTTATTTATTTATTTATTATTATTATTAATTTAATTTAATTTAATTTTGATTGAGTCAAAATATTAAAAATTACAGCATCTCTACCATATTGGGTTGGAGATTACCTCTTATCACAAACACACACAAAATTCCTATATGCTTCATACTGGGTTGGAAAGCGCCTCTTGGCACAAACACACATAAAATTCCTACATGTTTCATACCTCGTGACTTGCTTGAATTACGAATCAGTTGCATGCTTTTGTTCCTTCTAAGAATCCTTATAATAATTTGAATGATTATATATTCTCCACATTTGATAAAGGGTAAACATTGCCAAATTATAAAGGTTAACAAGAATGACAATTTTGTATTTATATGCAAGTTTGTGCCTAGATTACAAAAAATGTGTTAGGTAGTAGATATCTATATATTCAAAAAAAATCTTGAGCCCCCTTATTTAGCAAAACTACATTTTTTTTACAAAGGGACTCCCAACTAGATAAAAAAAAAAAAATGGGGTTTTGTAGATATATACCTTACAAAATCGAACCACCGAAAAAGAAAAAAGAAAAAAGAATAAAGAATAAAGAAAAAAAAAAGAAAGAAAAAAGAATAAAGAAAAAAGAAAAAAAGAAAAGAATAAAGAATAAAGAAAAAAAAATGCACTAAAATTTACATGTCATACTATAACTGATTGATAATGTGGTCCTTCATAATTGTGTAATGTCAATCCACTTATCTCTAAGAAATAAGAAAGGACTTGATTATGTCATTGATTTTTAAATCTCTTAATCTTAATTTACACCCTTCATTTCTAGAAAATCATGTCGATTCAAAAGCTCATGTAATCTACTAAAACAAGAGACAAGAATCTAATTCTACTCTTTACAACAGAAGCACATAAAGATCGAGCAAAAAAATAATAGACAAGAGGAAGATCAATGAAATGTAACACAATAAATATCTGGGGAAATCCATAACTCAAAACCCCACTGTCTGTATTGCATTAATCAGAAATCCAAGATGATAATACAATGCTTGTTCTCTCAAGAACAATCCCAACACTCAATAAAATCAATCTCCCATCTCACAAGCAAGCCCAAGCCAAATCCAGATCTCTTCTATGCTCTCCAAGCTCTCTATTTCCTTGCGCCCTTGAAAAAAGAATTTGGATAAATACAATATGCTCTGCTCAACCTTGAGCTTAACCTGCACAAGTATTTCCTATCCTCCGCTTGATGACTTCCTTAGGCTAATACTTAGCCAAATTTCCAAGCCACCAAAATTCTAATTCTTTGCACAATTCCTGAGAAAATTAGCCCGTATTTAAAGAGAAATTCCTCATCCATAACTACACTATCCCTTCTAGGTTCCTGATTGCATGCACCATCTGTACAACTCAGAAAATTATACAAGAAATAGTACACTGCCCCTGCACTCTAGTCTCAACTGGGTCTTTCTCAGAATTGATATGCATGATTTTTTGATGAGGGAATATCCAGTTAATTGGAGTAGCACTAGTTGAGTGCACTAATGCATCAACTGACTGTTAACTCACTATTAGTTCCTCAAAGAGTTTGGAACTAATTTAACTGGACTTAACTCAGTAAACTGAGTTAGCTAATTACCACTCATACTTAACTCATCCTTACGCCTATAATATAGGTAGAACATATACATGACTTCAGAAATACTTCCAACTCGAAATCCTAAGTTAACTAAGTCAACTCACTCTAGTTAACCATTACAAGTTGCTATGATAATAGAATTCGATTTTAATTCTCAGTTTAATTCAAGGACAAATTAAACTGGAATTTCTGGATTCTATTTTTATCATTTCTTGTTGTTATTTTCAACACTCCCTCTCAACAAGAAAGGAATTCAACTTGATCCCAATCCTGAACCTTTGGAATGTTCTGCATGCAACAATTCTCTCTAGTGTTTTTGTTCTAGCAACTCCAAAAACAAAAAACATCCAACCTGAATCAAAATGATGCCTCTATCATCAAATTATCTGGCTTCTATTGCCTTTGTTGACTAAAAACTTTTCGCTTCTGTTGACTATTCATTTATGCACTGTTGTCAACCCTCTGTATGCTTCTTCAGTATCTAACTACTCTAGCCTTTGTCACTTTGATCTCTGACTGCATCAATCCCACTGATTCCTCCTGCTACTATGTACTTTGGGCTCCTGTAGCAAGGTACGATCCATGAGATAAAACCAATCAATGGACCCTACCCAATTTCAACCCTCTTGGGACTATCAATTCAAATCACCCCACCTCACACCTAGAGGTATGGTTGCATGTGATCCCTCTGCCCACTTGGTTCAAAATTTCCCCCTGCTGGAGGTCTCTGCATGACTGGATGCCTCCACTCAGTCTCCTCTCACCTTCTCCAATTGTGGTTGTTCCACAATTGTTTGAGACTGCTTCTTCTCTGCTTGAGTGGATCTCTCCACTCGGTCTCCTCTCAGCTTCTCTAGTTGTGGCTGCTCCATAACTTCCTGAAGTTTCTTCAGAGGCTTCTTCTGGGGCTGCATGTTGAGAGGTAATTTACTCGCACACTCAACCACCAAGTCTCTAACCTTTTCCTTGCTCCTCAAGGATTTGAATTCATCTTGAACCTCAAGAGCATATAGGTTCTTAGGTAGCACACCAATATGTTTCATCTGTCCTGCCATCATGAAATTTTGTGGAAAAAGAGTTGATTTTAAATCAACAATATCTCCCTCATCCATACTCTGATTCAATCGACTTTTTTATTTGAAGTTGTGTGTTTTTTCACAAAGAATCCAAATATTCTATTTGTTTTCGAAAATTTTGTACAAAAATTCTCAAATCTTCTCTTCAAACTCACAGACAAAAACTCAGAACTTCGAAATCTCCTCTAATATATTGTTCTCAGCTTTGATACCATGTAGAAAATCTTGCAGATTCACAAGCTCATGTAATATACTAAAACAAGAGAAGAATCTACTTCTATTCTTTACAGTGGAAGCATATAAATATCAAGCAAAAAAATAATCGACAAGAAGAAGAACATCAATGACACATAACACAATAAATATCCATGGAAAACCACATCTCAAAACCCCACTATCTGTATTGCATTAATCAAAAATCCAAGATGATAATACAATGATTGTTCTCTCAAGAACAATCCCAACACTCAGTAAAATCAATCTCCCATCTCACAAGCAAGCTCAAGCCAAATCTAGGCCTCTTCTCTACTCTCCAAGCTCCCTATTTCCTTGTGCCCTTGGCCAAAGAATTTGGATAAATACAATATGCTCTGCTCAACCTTGAGCTTAACCTGCACAAGTATTTCCTATCCTCTGCTTGATGACTTCCTTTGGCCAATACTTAGCCAAATTTCCAAGCCTCCAAGATTTTAATTATTTGCAGAATTCTTGAGAGAATTACCCTATATTTAAAGGGAAATTCCTCATCCATAACTACGCAATCCCTTCTAGATTCAGTTCTTGATTGCATGCACCATCTGTACAACTCAAAAAATTATACAACAAATAGTACATTGTCCCTACACTCTAGTCTCAATTGGGTCTTTCTTAGAATTGACATGCATGAGTTTCTAATTAAGGAATCTTCAGTTAACTGGAGTAGCACTAGTTGAGTGTGAGTTGAGTGCACTAATGCATCAATTGACTATTAACTCACTATTAGTTCCTTAAACAGTTTGGAACTAATTTAACTGGACTTAACTCAGTAAACTGAGTTAACTAATTACCACTCATACTTAACTCATCTTGGACCCCTATAATATAGGTAGAACATATACATGACTTCAGAAAGACTTCTAACTTGAAATTCATAAGTTAACTAAGTCAACTCACTCTAGTTAACTATTAGAAGTTGCTATGAGAATATAATTCGATTTTAATTCTCAGTTTACCTCAAGGACAAATTAAACTGGAATTTCTGGATTCTATTTTTATCATTTATTGTTGCTATTTTCAACATCATTAGCATATACGTCCACATACTTTTTGAGATCATGGAAAACATGGAAATATACTATTGAAGAGAACCCTTTTGTTGATTTCCCAATTCTTTTTGTAATACTTTCTAATTTTTTGTCCCTCGGAGAGGAGCCATTCACCAAATGTTGAACAAGAAGGAGGGAATATCCAAAAATAATGAGATAAGTTACATGTTTTTCTTTGGCTAATTGAATCCCCTAGTAGAGGGCATAAGCTTTAGCTTGGTTTTTTGTCATGCATCCTAAGCCCTATGAATACTCTGCAACATTAAATTCCTCACGACCATAGAACACCCCTCCTGCCACCCCTAGATTCCTATTCGAAGCCCCATCAAAATTTGAGGATCAGTCCTTCTCGTTATTCCTTCCAAGATCGTAATTTTTCCTTTGTCAATATTAGCCTCCAAAATTCTTGAGAAATTTTGTTAGTTCATTCCATAGTTGTAGGCAGTCTAACCAAATTAAAAAATTTTGAACACCATTGCCTTTCAAGTGTATTTAATCGCAACTAAGAAAATTCATTATCAAACTTTAAGTCCCCATATTTAGAGCACAAAACAATAACTTTCATGGTTGCAGAGTGTGACAAAATTTCTAAATTATTGAAGACTTCATTATATCTAACTATCCATACCTTCCAGCAAATGAATTTTGGAAGTGCTTCCCAATAATAATAAAAAAAGGATATCTAAGATCCACTAACAACTAAACTAGCCTAGATCCACCTTAACTTTGGATCCACCAAGTGTTGAAAGGGATCAAATCTCTTGAGGTGTTAGAAAAAAAATGGATTTGATCCCTCTCGACGTTTGGTAGATCCAAAATTAAGATGGATCTAGGCTAGTTATTTTAGTTTCAAGCTATTTTTATTTTAACATGGGGTTATTTTACTTTGACTCAGTCAAAATGTTTATAAAACATCACAACATATCTACCATATTGAGTTGGAGAGCGCCTCTCGGCACAATAATATTTTTATTATAACAAAAATAACATATAAACATAATATTTTCGCTACCATCAACAAAAATAACAAAATAAACATTCTTGATAATTTTATTATCAAAATTAATAATGAGTATCCCAAGTGTGCTTAATAATAATCTAACATATTTATTTTGAAAGTTTTGATTTGTTATACTATTCCCTATTTCAATTATAATTATATAAAATATATATAAAAATAAAATTATAGTGTCCCAAGTGTACTTAATAATAATCAAACATATTTATTTTGAAAGTTTTGAATTTGTTATAATTATTTTATATTTCAATTATATTACTTTAAAAATATATATATATACAAATTCATGTTTATCGAGGGCATTGATGCCTTTTAGTAAGATTTCCCCTCTCTTTTCTAAAATTTTAAGGCATTGTTTATAAGTGAGACTTTTTGAAAAAAAATCTGGTTTATTTTCCTATCTAATTTGTTTAGAATCCAACAAGAATTCATTGAAATACAAGTTTAACAGATGAACTCTTCACAATTGAAGTGCCCCAAGGGTTTTTTAGGGTGTTGAATCTATATATGTTGTTAAAACCCTAGTTTAAACAACACAAATCAAGATTTCACCACAATTTTTTTTCATTGGATTTCAGTTAGAAATCAGCTCGAAAAATACAAAAAGTCTCACATAAAGACAACCCCAATTTTTGGATGGAGAATGGTCACAACTTTTATCTCAACTTGAGGTTTTTGATCACTTCCTATGAACTATAAACCTTAGGGTTAAATCTAAAATATTCAATTACAACAAATATTTTACTTCTTTTCAACCTAATTCACCATGCAGCCTAACAAAATAAAATCAAATAAACGTATCTTAGTACCAAAAAGTTTCATTCCTTGTAGTATACTTCCAAAGCATATAATATGATTGAAAGCGCTTATTTATTTTTTTACAACAGTGAGTACTTTTCTATTAAATCCACACCTAGACACGACAAAATACTTAGGGGATTTACAATTCAATTACATCAGTGGGATTTAGATTCAACAATTGCAAACAACCATGCCATGCCCAATTGTCATTATTTTCTACAAAAAAAGACAGAATGCTAATTATTCTACTAGTATAGACCCAACAAAATTCTGACAGAAGGAGAATGCAGTAGAAACCAACCATTACACATGCAATTCGATCATTAGGATTTGCTGGGCAATTTAAGTCAAAGCCGAGACTCTTGTCTTCTGGAGGGGTGGTCGAGTTAGCCACCTACAGTTGGAGGCCTTTTATCATGCTACGGAGTGCCCCGACCTCAGCCTCCAAGTGAGCAATCTGCTTTCTCTTAGCTTCAATGATGTCCAAATTTTCAGCAGTTGCCTCATTTTATCTATGCAGCAAAACCTGGAGGTCGAAGATTTCAATCCTCATGTCTACATGTTCACTAACACATTTGTCGCAAACCGAGGAAATCAAGGGTGCAGAGAGAGGGTACGTCCTATCCATGGCCAAATTCTTGAAATTACTTCTTGCCACCCTACCTGAACAAGCATGATGACAACCCCAGGAACCAGAAGCCATGGATACAGAGCGTCGTTGCAAAGAAACACAAACTTGGAATTGGAGGCAGATGAATTTTATCAGTTCTGTGGGATCCTCTTCTGACTGAAACGTAGAGCAACGAACTGGATCTTATAAGAAACCCAAAGAGTGGTACAATTAAGGAAACTTCGAGGAATTTCAACTTGCAAAGCTCTCTGGGTGAAACAAAAGCGCCCTAATAGAGAGGCACAACCCGAAATTGAACTAAATCTTCTTGACTCTGAGTCTTGCCCGATTTCCCCTCATCAAGAGAGAAGAACCAGACCCTAGCTAGCCATAGACCAGACCTGTAATTGATCACAAGAATGGGAAAATTCGAATAGCTCCAGAGAGATTTAAAGAAATTACCATGCAGGTGCCTCGTGCGGTGGTGCAGAGAAGAGCCCGAGCCACCAAGATCCCAAGGTGGATCCATCATTATTCTATAAAGTGAGGGTGCTTCCTCCTCACGTTGCATGTAATTTGAACGGTTGGGTTGTCTATTTTGATCTAGGGAGAGTAAATGCAACTCACAGGTTGAGGGAGTTCGCATGAGATTCCATTGAAGGAGCTTGAGATAAACCTTGGAGGATGGAGAGGACATGAACGATCCCACAACTACAAATCCGACTCAAGGAATGTCACGTGGGGACAGGAACAAGCACTTCGTGTCATGGAGAGAGGGAAGGGAATCATCATGCAAACAAGCGGGGAGAAGAAGTGGATTGATGTCATGGAGTGACGGGTTGGCAGGATGGAAGGGGATGACATATGCACCTTGGGGGGAAGAATTATAATCAGATGGTTCCTTTTATGGGTGGGACTAGGGGATAGGGAGTTAGGGTGGGACACCATGGGAACAATTTAGAGGATGGGGGAGAAATCGTTGACCCCATTGACTTATGTTGATTTCTTTCAAACGACAGGCCTTGTTTGCCATAAGATTTTTTCTCAGTTAAGGTTCCTTAGAATACAAAAAGTTTGATAGTTAATGAAAGCGAGGATAATACCTTGATCTCGCCGCAACATTTGATTTAGTTTATTATCTAGAGCAGGGGAGTTTGATCATAAATGCCTTATGACGAGAAAGGAATCCCCCAGGATTGTGATATCCCTAACTCCCCTCTTTTGGGCTAAGAGGAGCCCCAAGTAGAGACCATAAACCTTTGCTTGATTGTTGGTCTTTTTTCTTAAACCCCAAGCATACTTGTCGACTATTATTCCTTGGGGATTACAAAGAATCCCCCCCCATCCTATCTCCCCTAGGATTGAAAACACTTACTACAATAATAAATATGCCCATTTATCTTATACATATGCATCATATTACTTAACAAATCCAACTCAATGTTATATCAAATCAACATGAATAACTAACACTAGAATATACTAAAGATAATATAAAATGAAATTGAAATATACAAGTAAACAAAATTTGGATGGTTCGAACACTTTATATATATGTTTGGGGGATTGGGGGGGTGGGGGGGAATGGAGAGGGGGAATCCTCAAGTAATTCTTCAATGTCAAGGATGCTACATGTTGCAAACCAGTGAATCTTTATGGCATAAGGTTGGTTAACCATAGGGATGGACGACATTACAACATATACTCAATGTGAACTCAACATGTCACTAATAGGAATAGAACCTAGGTAGGGAGGATAAAACTCCATCCCAAAATCACTTATGCTAGACCTAATTAACACACATATGTGTGTGTGCAAGTGAAGTACATATACATACCAATAACCAATACAAGTTGGTACAAGTTAAACGCTCCAAACCTTAATTAGGGAAACCATATCAAAACCATAGCCACAAATTCCTCCTAACTAGAAATCACTCCCAACCAAAACTGATCAATCCACCAAAGATCTTCAACAAACTAGCATACACAAAATGTTAAACTCGGCCGTTTCTCCAAATCCTAAGACTTCAAAAACCCTTTTAATTCCCAATAATTTGAAATCTTGAAATTGCTTTTATAACGAATGTATATTTTATGTTGTTGTGAGTGGGATGGATTTCGTTATTTATGGATTTTCACAACTCAAATAGTAATCTTTGCTTTCATGAACTCTTTCAAATTATCATCAAAATTATGTTTATATGAAAAAATCCTTTTTGATGTTTTGGCCTTTCAAAGTCTTTGATCTTATTCAATCACTTTTATAATCAAGCTTTTCAAAATGATGATTTGCGAAAGTCTTTTAACCTTATTATCCCTACCATAGGCAGAGGATATTGCATTGGGTTTATGGTCAAACTCGTATTACTTTGGGGTTGAATTAGTTTTTTTATCAAGTTTCCATAGTTTAACTTTGTGTAATGAAATTTATTATTTTTTGACATTATTTTAATTTATTGTTTTGTAATTTGATTGGCTATGAAAATGAACATGTTATTGCTCAATGCATGGATTAATGAGCCAAAAAGTACAAATGTCCCATCATAAAATATGTTCCTAAATATAAATTAGATTATTATTATTTAGTAATATTTAAATTTATTTTTCTCTCATCTCATTGGTTAACTCCATTCACATCTTATTTCTGAATAATGGCTTCCACTGTAGCAATGATATTAAGCGACAGATAGTACTATTAAATATATAATCACTATCATGTTTGATCATATGTACTATCATTATGGTTGTGCGCCGCCATCTTGCATATGACAAGACCCATGCGCTGTTTGTAGCCCTTAATTTTTTGTATTTAAATATTATATGAAATTTGCGCCATTACTCCCCGGTCATCTCTCTACTCCAAACTCGATAAAAACATTACTTAATTCATCACACCTTATCTTTTATAATCGTTATGTACCCTACTACATTTATTTTCGTCTTGTAAAATATTTTCACCAAACTGTCATGGCTTGATTCATTATTCTTATTATTTTTTTTGGTTCAAATTGTAACTGGAATTGACTTGCACCATCCAACATAAACTTTATTTTTAATAATAATACAAGTAACTTTAAATGAAAATATCCAAACTCGATATTTTTAATTTTAAATAAAATATCCAATGTATTCAATTACTTTTTCTGAAGCAGGTTATGGCAAGCAAAGATAAGTAAGTGATATAAATAATAAATTTAACTTTGAAAGTGGTTCAAAAAATTAATAATACGATGTCATTTGAAAAGAATTAAACATAGTGTCATCGTGCTAAGATACAAACTAGCGCCACAAATAACTATTTTCATTACAAATAATTTTTTAATCATATAAATATGTTACTAACATATATTAAGTAGTTTGATCATAAATAAATAAAATCCAATATTTTTTTTTCCCAATTTAATAAGATTTTGTGGCACATTATTATTTTATTTTTCTAGAATTATGAATTATACATAACTTTTATTTTGATGAATAATCCCCTAAACATTAAATTTAATAATTAATTATTTATTGTTTGTAAATTTTACCTTTATATTTTTTTATTATTAAAAATTAAATATATTTAGAAAAAATAAATATATTATAAAATGTTGTATTTTTAATCATTAAAAATTAACTTATATTTATCTTTATTATCATCCATATATAATATATTTTTAAGTAGATTATTTTATATATATATATAGATATATAGATATATATATATATATACTTTAAAAAATAATTTTTAATAAAAATGATATATTTTTTTATTTGAAAAAAAATGATCAGAATTATATATATCACTTTTAAAAATATTTTTAAGTATTATTAAAAACGATATATTTTTTTAAAGAGTTTAGACTTTTATGATCTATACTGGATTGTGAGAATAATTTCGGTAAAATCACATAGAGAATCATTTGTCGGTGGGTTTCGAACCAACTAGTGTGGTTCATCAGTCAGGACAAGTTGAGGAACAAATCTGAGTGATCAGTTAAATAGGGAATGTAGGTCCTTCAATGGCTATATTTGACCGGGCAACGGTTAAAACGACTCCTAACGACTAGATTAGACCAAGGCCTAGGTGGAAAGGGTCGAGGTTTGTAAATAAATTAGTCAAATAAATAATATCTTCTAATTTATGAATCCTATTTAAAGAGACACATTTAATTTAAATATTATTCTAATTATTAACTTCTCAAATAATATTATTAATCTATAAATAGACTAGGTAATATTATATTATTTATTTTTTTATTAATTTTATACTTTTTTTAGTCTTCAAATTATATTAACAAAGAATTATTATATAAATTCAAATTTATATTAGAATTAATATTATAAATAACTCTTCCAAATTTAATATCATGTAATATTATTAATTAACTGAAATTAATATATATAATTAACTATTAGTCTAGGGTAAATTTACTAATAATGTGGGTAATTTAATCAAAGGAATAATATTACTATTGTTACTATTTTAATTGTCGTTTGATGATACTCGTTATATTTAAAGAGACTCAACTAATATCATTATTACTTTAATTCTTTGGTAAAATTTCACTATTATTAAATAATAGTAATATTATACTTAACACTAATAAGACTGGTATAATGTTATTAAAAGAATGATATTATTATTACTAAACTATTATTACCATATGAAAACAACAGACAACTAAACAAACAGAGAGAGGAAAGGCAAGGAAAAACGAAGAAGAGGCTAAGATAAAAGGGTTGGGATCCAACAACTTCTAATCTTCCAGCCGTCATGCTTATTGAGATTAATAGGTCTTTTCTCGATCTCAAGGGCTTCCCTAAATTTACGATGGTGAAACTGCAACTCTCGCGATAACTTGAGCCTCTTCGATACAGACATGATGTTTAGTTTTCTTGGCATGCTCTGTAAGGGCTGAGGACTTGACCCTTCCATGCTTCAAGTCTGCTGAGTGCTCACTAATCCTCTGATTAATAGAACGACCAGTTTCACCAATGTATGGGGCCCCACAGGAACAGGGAATGACATAAACACCTTTCATGTCTTTAGGGTTGACAGGATCTTTAACAGATCGAAGGGAGCTACGGATGGTGTTAAGAGGTCTAAAGGTCAAGGGAAAATTGTGCTTCTTAAGAATCCTGGCAATCTTATCAGTGGTTCCTTGGATGTAGGAGAGGTGTACCCCAAAGATCTAGTCTTTAAGATCTTTATGGACAGAAGGCTCCTTCTGGACCTTGAATAAGGCTTTCTGACCCAGGTGTCTACTGTAACCATTTTTAACGAAGACATCCAGGAGATGAGCCTTCTCCTTTGCCAAGTTTTTCTCATTAGAGATTTTTAATGCACGAGTAGCAAGCGTGTTGAGAATGCCTAACTTCTAAGTAGGGAAATGATGAGAGTTGGCGCGGAGATATTGATTGGTATGAGTCTTTTTTCAAAACACCTGGTGGGAGAAGGAACCATCATTATTCTTAGAGATGAGAACATCAAGGAAGGGAAGACAACCGAAACGCGTCGATATATTTTTTTATTTGAAAAAAAAGCATTGTATTTAGTTGTTAATAGGTAATGAAAATAGTTATTTGTAAATTTTAGTTAATATAATTATTATCATTATTTAGGGAAAATCTTGTTATTTGAAATAACTTGCTAATGATTTACATAGTTTCCTTTTATTTGAGGAAGATGAGTTCTTAGTCAATCAAAAAGTAATTTTAGGCCTTACTTCAAGATCAAATGTGGTTTCAGCCTAATAATATTTTCAACAGAACTAATCTCCCTTTTGATTATCGCTCATATTACTTTTAATGAAATCATGTATTTTCTAGGCCCAACAAACTCCAGTATTCAAGAGAATAGAATCCAAGTGAAGTGAGAATTAAACTCACTGGCTACCACCCAAATTATTATCTTTAAAGCAATTTCAAAGATATAACCTATCTGTATTATATTCTTGTCTTTTAACTTTTCATTTAAAATTGACAAATATATTATCATATAATTATCATAATTTTAGATAAATATAGATTTTCAACTTTTTAATTCATACTTATTCCAAAATTAATGAATGTTAAAATCAATTTTATGACCAATAAACAAATAGAAGTAGTATAAAAAATAATAAAAATACATATTAACAATACATATATTTTAATTTAATATATTTAAACTAAATGAGAAAAACTAAGCTTATCTTTAATACATCCTTACTCCTGTCAATAATTTTTAAATTTTTGGTGTTATCATTCTCTTCTAAGTTTGGAACAATGTGCATTTCTGTGAGAAATTCAAAAAGTATTTTCAACTATGCTTCAATGTTTTAGAATGAATCGATCCTTACAACACGTGCGTGGTTATTTAAAAAGAGAAACATCATACCTCATCCCGCTTATAATATATATCTCAAATTTTCAAAATGTTAATAATTACAAAAGCTACGATCTTTCAAAAGATTTCTTTATAGACCTTTTGATATCACTACATCTTAGTTTTATAAGATGGTATTATTGTTAAAATTTTGACCATCGCTCAAGGTTTCAAGAGTTTATTACAATATTTCGGAAAAAAAAATAGTTTTATGTTTTCTCATTACAAAATTTTCATTTTCCATTTTATTTTGTAATAATTAACCTTAAACAAGTGTAATATGTAGAGTTTTGGTTTATTTAATATCCGATGTTTTATAAAAAAAAAAAAAATATACTTATTAAAATAAATAAAAAGAGAACTAAAATTAAAGCAAGTGTAGCATGTGTAGAGATTATCTATTAATATCCATCGTTTATAAAAAAAATAATAAATAATTAATTAAAAATAAAAACAATAAGAACTAAAATTATATAGGAACAAGTTTTCAAACATTAAAAAATATAAATATTAAAAATGGAGTTTTTTTTAAATCTCGGTAGATCAACCCCAAAGGGAATCTTGGAAAATCTAGGCAGTACCCAAAGGAAATCTTGGAAAATCTAGGTAAATCAACCCCAAAGGGGATCTTTTAAAGGGCCTAACCCTAAGGGTATCGAGGAGAATTGACCCTATGACCTCGTAATTAGTGAGGTACTTAACAACAAGGACTCAACTAGTTGAGCTAACCCTTGGGGCTACAAAAAAAAATGGAGTTATTTTATTTACATAGTTATTTGTATTTTGAATGGATAACTGTTTTTAGATTTATTATTAATATTTCTCTTATTGATTCCATAAATATTATAAATTTATATAATGAAAGTTTGCACATATAAATTTGTACTCCCTACTATTAAAGTGGTTGAAGAATGGGTAGAGCAACTCTTGGGTAAGTTTTATTTATATTAAATTTCATATTATTTTATATAAATTGATTTGATATGTTGTTTAAATTTCATTTTTGTATTATATTAATGTTGATAAAAAATATTATATGATGATTTACTAGATGTATTATTTTAAAAAACTATTATATTTATTGGGATGGTGTTTTATTTTTTATTAAAAGTATATTTTGAAGTAAATTGATGTCAAAATATTGGTTTTTATAGTGATGAACTCTATAATAATATGTGTTAGAAGTTATTTTTAATACAATAAATAAATAAAGGACAAGTTACATGAGCATAAAACTTTCAATAATGATGTTAGTTCCAGCCTTTAATAGCATAATGCCATGCTGGATAGCTTGGCCCACATTATTTTTTCGGCAATACCTTGCTTAAATTTATGGGGGGTAGTATACATGACACTTTATAACAATCCATATTATGACACGTGAATATATTTTTCTCTCTCTCAGTTTTATATATTATAATTAATTTTAAAACCACATAATGTGATCAAGAAATTAA
>APFE030580152.1:67287-144043 GCA_000404065.3 Pinus taeda
CTAACCCTAAGGGTATCGAGGAGAATTGACCCTATGACCTCGTAATTAGTGAGGTACTTAACAACAAGGACTCAACTAGTTGAGCTAACCCTTGGGGCTACAAAAAAAAATGGAGTTATTTTATTTACATAGTTATTTGTATTTTGAATGGATAACTGTTTTAATTATTTTAAATTTTCTACTGATTTTTATAAATATTAATAAAAATTTATAATGAAGTTTGCACAGTATAAATTTGTACTCCCTACTTAATAAAGTGTTGAGAATGGGTGAGCAACTCTGCGTAAGTTGTATTTATTAAATTCATATAATTGTATAAAAGTAATGATATGGTTTAAAATTCATTTTTGGTATTTATATTATGTTGTAAAAATATAATGATATTACTAGATGTATTAATAAAAATATATATCCATTTATTGTGGAATGGTGTTTATTTTTATAAAGTATATTTTGAAAGTAATTGAATGTCAAAATGTTTTTTTAATAGTTGATGAACCTCTATATAATATGTGGTTAGAAGATTTTAAATAAATAAATAAAATAAAGAAAAGTTTAATAATAAAATTTAATAATGATTGTTATTTCCACCTTTAATAAGCAAAGCCATGTGGATAGTGGCCGCCCACCATTTTTTATGCAAATACTGCTTAATTATGGTGGGGAGTTATTAAACATGACCTTTTATAACAATCATTATTATGACACGTGAATTATATTTTTTTAATTTTTTTAATAGATTTTTATATATTATAATTCAATTTAAACCACATAAAATTAGTGATCAAGAAATTAAAAATACAAAAATAAAAAACATTTTTTTTCTTCAAAATATTCAGTTTAATGTCCACAAGGTCTTGGATAGACAGTGATCAGGTGCTCTGTTAAGGTACTCCATGATATGAAGGCACCAGTTCAATTCCCTACCCTGGTCGGGATGATATATTGGACATGACGAAGATGTAGTCCCACCAAGCTTACAAAACTTTAGTAAACTTCACAGAATCTGTTTAAGAATTTCAAAACTAATTGAAAATCATTTTTTTTACCAAAATAAAAAGCAATATAACTTGCTTTTCATAGGCATAATAGTCCTTTAACAAATGTTTTCTTAAATCACCCTGATATTGACTTTAGAAAGTCCCATTCTTTTATTGTCACGAAAAAGTAACTCGATGTTCATTTTTCCATAGTCCAAACTTTCAAAACATCATCTTATAAGTGATTGTCATTCATCACATTTTCTTTCAAGATTGCAACTAAACTTACGTTTTTAATAGAGCAGTTGCACAATTATAACAGGAGCCACCTGGTGGAAATGCCACTGCCTTTGATTTTTGCACATTTCCATCATGTGGCTTTGCCAGGAAGCCACACCCCAACAAAAGCATTAACATTTCCAGTATTAATGTCTTTTCTTGAATGTTTTGAGTTAAGAAACATTTGCAAGTGAAAATTGGTATCCACCTAATCAAGCAATTACAAATTTGATTCAGTTGTATAACTATCACCCTTCAATCTAAACAACAATACAGTTCTCATGCTAGCCACAATATCTTCTTACAAGGTTACACATTCAATACTTGATTTTATATGCCAATCAAATGGCAATAAAAAACATAATCTACAATCTACAAAATGTGGCACACTCATGAGAATGTTGGGTGTCGGAGTTGTATTCGATAAAACCCTTAGTCTCCAAAATGAAATGTATACAGGTTACGTTTCAAATCGTTATGTGAAAGAATTTGCTTACCAAAAGTACTAGTAAGCAAAGTTGGTAAATGCAGTCGAATTGGATCAACCAATGTAGAATGAAGAGAACCCTATAAGGAAAAAACACACACACACAATTATTTAAATCTTCCATTTAGTTATTGGAGAATTTTATATATCATATAATATTCATACTCTCAAGAATATCAACAAACAAAATGCATAGTTACCAGGTTTGCAAAATAGTATGGATAAAAGAAATGACAAATTCAAAAATGCCAACGTGATTTGAAGGTTCAATAAAAATGAGAAATATATTCTTGTAGTTGTGATAGCAAAATAACTTTCTAAAATTTAAAAAACGATCAAAAGCATTTAAGTACAATATTTGTTCACAACATAAGCTGTTTGTTCTCTTTCTTCACGAAAAATACCTCAAGTTGTGTCTCCAAACTCTTTTCTTTGACGCCAGACATTTTCTTAGACTCAATTCTCAGGAAAAAATATCACTAGCATAGGTCTAGTGATCTAAAGCCCAGAGCAAACCTCACTAGTTAAAACAACCAAGTTTAAGTTAGATATAAGCTAGATTTTTTAGCATTGCAAAGAGTCTATTCTTTCTTCTTTTGTCAATTTTTTAGCATCAAACATCAGAAGTTGAGGTTTTGGTTTTTTTTTTTTTTTTTTTGTTATTAGCATTTCTTGTTGCTCAATAAGTATTCTCTCTCAAGGGCACATATAGCATAATCGTTCATCTCTCAATTTGTGTGTCGTAGAGATGGAAGGGTGGATAAAGCATAACAAGAAGAGAAGCCCTTAAGAGGCACAACAACATTTAATGATTAAGACACATGCATGCGTTGAAGAAGCTAGGGAAAATGAAGTTAATGAGATTCTTCTCACAATGATAAATATTTGAGGTTCTTTTAAATTTTCTTATTAGTACAATATTTCCTTATTATTAGAGTGTCTCTGCTTAGTTCATCAAATGGTTGCCAAAAACAAAAGAGACAAGAACAGACGTTGTTGGCTTTTTTCTAGGGCCAACACCTCTCACTCTTTGAGAGGAAAACCCGCATGAAATTCTTCTTATAGAGATTCCAATTGACGAATACCAAGACCGTGACTCTTGACCTATTAGGCCACTCCAAGACTAAGGCACCAATCCTCTTCTTTTTCATCGCTGAGATCATAATCATGGCTGCACCACTGAGGTCATCACTATTGCACCACCAAGATCTTTATTACTACTGCAACACCATTGTTGCACCTTCACTGAGGTCTTCATCAGCGAGATATCCATATTGAGATATGTATATATATGAATGATAGTTGTACCTAGATCTACCGATATCATGGTTGTCTCACCATAGTTGTACCTTCACTGACATCATGCCTGTGTTTTCATCAAGATTAAGATATTGATTGTACCTTGAGGTATTTCAAGACAAAATGTGACACAGTGAGATGTACACATACTGAGACCATGACTGCATCTATATGTATGCCAAGACTGTGTGTGTTGTTGTGAGATCACGAAGATCATGAATGTGTTTTCTTTATCACTAAGATCTTCACCGAGACTGTGACCGTGTTCTCCTTGCACCAAGATCTTCTTTGTCACAATTATGTCGAGACCATACCTTTATGATACCCATTCGAAAGAGCATAGATCTCAAATATTTGCGAGGTCTTGAGACTATGATTACTCACTGTAATCACCACCAAAAATTTCAGAGTTTATCCGAGGTTGTTTTGCCTTCCTGTAATGTGAATCTCATGCCTTATACCCATTCGAATATTTCAGAGAAATGCGAGTTCATGTACCTTCCTTTTGCGCAGACCCTAGTTGGGTATCTATAGTAGTTTGTCCTCCATAATAAACCGACTAGACCGAGTGAACTAATGCGTCTCCTAATATCAACCGACATGTCTTCTTTTAATTCGATTTGTAGGCCGACATGACAAAGAGGATTGTCCTTGCCGTTGGAGGGCTATTTGACAGTTTTTGTGACTCAAATACATTTGATATATGCCCAAGAAGGGTTGTTCAACATTTTATTTGACTCTTTGACTTTCCTATAACACTTCAACACGTGATAGACCTATGAAATGAGCAAGAAACTCATTTTTACAATTTACAAAAACAATATTTATTTTATTTTACAAGTATAAAGATAAAAAGTACATTTATGAAGACCGAACCTAGTTACACTTCCTTCAACACTCCCTCTTAATTGAGGTATTCATAATGGTAATTGGTCATTCTCAATCTGAATAATTTCTCATAGGAAGAATCAGATTGGTAAGCCCATTTGTATAGCATCATATCAACCAACATTGTCATAGTGCAAGGCCTTGACTAACAAATCCATCTCTCCACGAGACCATGACCTACAATGTTGGCGAGACCAATGATTATAGACACCTTCATCATTGTCTCTCAAGGTACATACCCACGTGGTTGTTCATTGAGTATGACCTTCTAGGACAATTCTTATCTTGGGTTCCCATCCCTCAAATAATATTGATCCTCTTGCCTACTCTTATATTGGATGCCCTACACATCCTCAAAGAGCATCAGATTCCAGATGATTACGCAATCCTCCATTATTTCTTCCCAAATGAAGACAAGAATGTTGTGTCTATCTCTCCCTCTCAACTAGGGAAGATACATCCATCATGTGTCTACATTTCTCTTCATGGCTTTCACTAAGACTTACGGTTGTTAGTCCTGGTCTAGAGCATGACACATGAAAAAGAAAAACACAATTGTCACTCCTTTTTAATCAAGGGTGACCCAATCCAAGCACCCTCTTGATCATGAACCTATCAAAGCTCCCTCTTAACAAGAGACTCTCCTTTTTCATCAATAACTTCTTCTTCATGGGTCCTTCGGTTGCTTGATCAACTTCTTTCCTTGATGTCATGAAATTCAGTTGAGCTTCTTCCTTGTAGGGCATCAACCATCGATCACTTTCCTTCTTGGGTTGTCATGTCATTCCTTTCATTCCTGGAAAGTGGCCTTCTTGATACATATCTGGAACCTTCTTCATATGACAAATTCTTTCTCATCATGCTTCTTCCATCCACAACATCAATGCTAGTTGTACTTGTACTTACAACTATTGTTCGAGTAGCCCTACATGAACTCATCTAGATGTTATTTAATAAATCAAAACATAATATTAAATCAAATCATACCTTACGAGATGGATCTTCATCATGACATCTTCCTGTAGGTATCAACATCCTGCATACATGTTGACACATCTCCCAAAGATATCCATTGTCAAGGGTCTTCATCATCAAAGTCTTCATATATTTTCGGGAGATTTCCTAGTCAAGTCTTCTTGGTCTTTTGGATGTTGATTGCCTTCATCAGGGTTTCATATCGATCTCTTCCTTCCTCACACATTCCATTCTCAGTATCTTTCAATCAAAGTTTCTTAATTGTAGTCAACCACCTCATACTTCATGTGAGGACATATTATGTTGATTTCATCTAATGTGACTTATGCCTTCCCTCATCATTTCAGAGGAGGAGATTATTTTTCTCTTGATAATGCTTCTCAAGATAGAAGTAATGATCATTGTTACCTGCAACCATGCGACATGACATTATAGTATTAAACACAATCATACATATCTCATTTTATCTTTAGGTCATATAGGCTTCTTCCAACATCTTCCTTGATTGAAAAGATCTTGATCTGCATCATGTCATCACACCATCATCCCATGAATTACATAAGTTGGAGTTCCTGATGAAACACTTGCTTCCTCTCTAGATTAGTGAATCTTCTGATGAGGATTCCTTCATAGGATCTTGAGGATCTTGTATATCCCCATCTTTCAAATGTTTCCTTTTTTACTTGATGTATGATGATCCTTGTCCTGGATGACTTCTTCCTTTCCTGCAATGTCCAATGAGTTTCCCAAGAGTTATATCCTTCATGTTTGATTGCCATGGATTTTTTCCTTCATGATTCCCATGGTGATGTCATGAGCTTTAGTTTCTAATGCTTCCACGATGCATCTTATTATCATGGCCATATCTATAACATAAGATTTAGGAGCTTATGATAGGACCCTTTTGTGAGGGATACCATCTTGATCATAGTATAGATCTATTATTCTCACTTTCCTTGGCCCTTTTCTTCAACTTCCTCCATATTTCCATTGATATGAGATTCTTTCTATAACCTTTCCATAGCATTGAATCTTAGCTATATTATTCTGTCTTGTTTGAGGACCAAACTTCCCTTTCCATTGTGCACTTGTTTGAGTCCTTTAACCTTCAATACTTTTGCCATAACCTTGTCTTTCTCTATCTAGCATAGAGACCAATTTTTTTTGAATGAGGTAACCTTTTTGTTCATGGACATTCGTTACCTTGCCTATCAGTTAGAACAATGATGATTATTTTCATCTCCAATTGGGATATTATGAATATATTCCTTTATTCTTTGATACCTTCAATCAGGTCTAAGTGATATGACCTTCTTCACTACATTTCAAAGAGTATATCTTCTATCATTTCATATCTCTCTTTTATGTCACCTCTCCTGCTACATAAGGATGAGAGGAACTAGGACTGATTTCATATGAATTCTCTTCTGGGGACTGTATCTATCCTCCTTTATTATGCAAGGAATCTTGATGGCCCAACCACTTTAAAAATATCCTTGCAAACACAAAGTTATTTAACCAAACTTGATTATAGAATGAAAAGATACTTACTTGACAAGTGAGGATGAACTCTTCCACTTGATCACTTTGATGATGGTTGAAGAAGATGTATTAGGGCTTATTCTTGGATGATCTTCTTCTAGGGCAAGGAGATGATCCTCGCTTGTTTTTATAACCTTGAAGATGACAATGCCTTCTTTCCTTCAATATGATTTGCCTTCTTTTGTAGTGTAGATTAGACTTCTTCTAGGGTTTCAACCTGTTTTCTACAACAATTTCATCTAGTAATAAAGTATAAGAAGGGCACTAGCAACAAAGTGGCTGATATGCTATCTCACCCTCCTATTTCTGCCTCTGTTATTTTTCATAATGCTTCGTTATCTTTTGAAAGTTATACTGAACAATATGCTAACGATGATGACTTTAAGGAAATTTATACAAAACTAACCCATAGTTCACATGTGGACAACTATCACTTGCAGGGGAAACTGTTGTATCACCTTGGAAAACTGTGCATACCCACAAGAGAAAGGGTACATGTAATCATTTTGGTGTTGAAAAAACTTTGTGTAATGTACAAAGGATTTTTTTTGGCCTCATATGAATTACATTGTAACTCAATATGTAAAGGGATGTGTGATGTGTTCTATTTCAAAGCCCTCTAATAGAAAACTTGGGCTCTACACACCACTCCCTATTCTGAGTCGTCCATGGGAAAGTGTGTCGATGGATTTTGTAGGAGGATTTCCTTTGTCTAGAAAAAGTCACGACTATTTGTATGTCGTCGTTGACCATTTTAGTAAGATGTGTATTTTAATGCCTTGTAAAAAGCATATCGTTGTAGAGCAGACTGCTTATCTTTTCTTTTAGCATGTTTGGGTCCATTTTGGGTTTCCCACATTGATTGTGTCAAATCGAGACTCTCGCTTTCTCAGATAGTTTTGGACTAGCTTGTTGAAGATGATGGACACCAAGTTGAAAAGAAGCACGGCATTTCATCCACAAACTAACAGACAGACAAAGGTTGTCAACCGCACCGTGGTACACTTGTTGCGAGGTTATTATGGGAAACATCCAAAGTTGTGGGATCAGCATCTTCCATATGTGTAGCATTCCTACAATCAATTAGTGCACTCATTTACACATCGTTCACCATTTAAGACATGTTTTGGCTACCTGCCAAAAGATCCTTTTGATATGGTCTTTGGAAGGGAAGATGACTCTAGTGGATGTGATGATAGGGACAAAGCACGGTGGTTCATTTAGCGGATCTAGTTGATTCACCAAGCAGTACAAGAACAGTTGGAGAAAAGTCAAGCTTGATACAAGGCTCGACATGACAAACACCGAGTCAACCATCAATTTCAAGTGGGCGAAAAAGTGTGGTTCCATATCAGCAAGGAAAGGATGAAGGGAGAAGGGAAGAAGTTGAGACCAACCTGGTATGGTCCATTCACCATCTTGGAAAATATTGGAAACAATGTCTTCCATATCGATTTGCCGACATATATGCAAATGTACTCCATAGTGAATGTGGAAAACTTAAAGCTGTATGAGCCACCATTGGTTATGGACATCGAAGAGGTGGGCACAGTTCCTACAGTTGATAACTTTGCACCAGAGTATCTCAATGAGTTACCTGAAGACATCATCCTTGACAGAAGAACTAGGACTTCATGATGGCAAGATGTCGAATACCTTCGAGTTGGTTTCAAGGGGATGCACCCTAGCAAGGCAAAATGGTTGGAAAAAGAAAGAGTGAGGGAACAATTCCCTCACTTTCCAATTGACTGATAAAGCTTTTGGCGGTCCAAAAGCTCCTAAATGGGGAGGAATAATCCAAGTGGATCTCCAGACACCAGTGGCATGGAAAAGGCTCAAAATTCAAAGTGGTGGAAAGATGATTAACTTGACATTAAATCGAACCGCTCGTCGCCCTGATTCCAGGTGCAAACGGTACTCCAATCCGAGTCTGGATGAGGAAGATAGAGGCAGTCAAAGTTTGGTTGACCTTTTCTAACTAGGCAGGATTAATGGAGACACAATTTTGACTTTTCTGGCAGACAAAATCTGGCCAACTCTGGCCAGATTCTGGGCCAAATTGTCGTCTTGTTAAAATGACTCCTTCGGTCAAAAATCTAGATTTTTAAAATCAGCCATTTTGTTGTTAATAACAAAAAAATATTAAAAAAGGGTGGTGGGCCACCAATCCCACCACCCCAAACCTTATCAATACAATTATTGATGGAGGGGTGGGCCACTACCCCTGGCTCCTCCTCCCATACCACGGAACTGTGTACGCAAAACAGGTGGTGGGTCAGCGCTTAGGGCATGGACCCAACCACAACAGCATCAAAACCACCACTCTTAAAAAAGAAACGGAGACTGGCGATAGGTGGGGTGGGTTGGCCGCCCAAGGCGGGCCTAGCCTGACCCTTTTTAAATTAATATATATTTGTTATGTAAAGAAAGGAGGAGGTTGTGTTTGACAGCCCGACCTCCTCCATAATAAATGGATCCATAACCACTCCTCCTAACAGAGTTTTTGTAAACTCTGCCTACCTTTGTATATTTAAACCCAGTTCATGAGTACGCCCAGGCAGTGGAGGAGCATGCACGCAATTCGAGACAGGTTCATTTGCAAGTGGCGGAACCATGAGTAGTGCAGAGAGGGGCAGAACCATGATCTGAGCAATTTCTTCAGGGGGCTAGATTTTCACTTTGTCAGATTTTGTCAAATTTTATATGGTTTCAGCATTTCTCGATGCCTCGAACGCAATGGTGTTGTCCATTTCTCCAACAGAGTTTGCATTTTTTGGCCATTTTTCAGTATGGAGGTATAAAATTCCTTTTTGTAACTGATGCTTGTACTCTTCTTTCTCATGCCACTTAATGAATGAAGGCCTCCCCATTGATCGAGCAGGGCCCGAAGACGTAGTCCAAGTTGGACAAACTCCGTTATCAAGCTTCTTGTCTTCTTTCATGCTTTATGTGTTTCTCCTCTTCTCTCATGTGCACATTAAATTTCTATGTTTAAGCTACAATTTATGCATGTAATTCTTTAAACATCTATAAGCAAAATATCTTGGATCAATCCATGAGGGGATAAATAGCCCTTAGTTGAAAGATCTTGACCACGTCAGGATAAACTGACACGTCAATAGGCAGTGGAGAAGAGAATTTCTCAAGACACAATGACATGATGTAGGTAGAAGCACCTTCATTGATGATGATCCTATGAATGGTTTTCTCATTGATGATCACTTGAATGAGAAAGGAAATATAATGAGGTAGGTGCAGAACGTGGTTTTCTAGATCAAAACATATCAAGTTGGAATAGGTAGGATCAATGCCCCCAATAGCCGACAACAAGGATTTCCGCTGAGATGGACAGCTATGGAGTACCTCGAGAGCAGACATAGCTAATGGCGCCTAAGCCAAATCCTCAACAATATTATAGTGTTGAGCGGCTCGAGCATTAGGATTGTACAAGGACTTCCTTAGCACACCTCGAGAAGGTTTTCTAATTGTGGAATCAAGGTTAGGGTACTTGATATGAAGAGGTCCAAAAATCGGGGCAGAAGAAGAAGGGATGGCCTCTTTCTCTTTCCCAGTTGTCAGAGGAGGAGTTTGATAATATTTTGATCTAGTATCCATGTTAATAGGCATACTCATCATGAACACTTGAGATCCTGAGGAAGCAAATGATTGAGATTGGTCTACCATTTGAGTTTGTTGAGATGGAAATGGATCTTTCAAAACATTTGGGGTCCCTTTGAGAAAACGACTAACTTTAGACCATCGGGGACAATCCTTAGTATAGTGATCCTCCTCGCAAATGAGACACGAATACTTAGGATTTCATTAAGAAGAATCACCAGCAGAGGACTCAGGAGGACCCTGTTTTGGGGCATCGGCTTTACCCTTTCCTTTGTCTTTTTTATTACCTTTCAAGGATTTTTCCATTGTGGTAGACCGGATAGCGTGGACCTCTAAGGTTTTAGTAGGGCCAGGTGGATTCCGGGAGGAACTATTGGAAGCAGTGTTTGAGACCGAATTTTGTTTGGAAGAAGATTTGGCAGGGATCTGGGACACTGAACCAATTACTCCATCAACAAGAGGCGTAGCCAGTGACTTCGATGCTGTGGGATCGAATGATGGTTGTGTAGCATCGGGTAGTAACTCATCCAAAGTGCCAAAGTGAGAATAAACAAGGTCTAAGTATTGGGCACGAGCAACGGCTTGTTCTTCAGTAACTCATCCACCCATAGCTATATCATGAGCAATAGGAGCGACAAATGACTTGGTAAACCATTTGATGAGCAACTGATCAGCAATCTCAAATTTGGTTAGGCAACGTCTACGTCTCCATTCATGGATGTTATCAGAGATATGTGTCGCAATATCTCACATAAGCAATGTGAGTAAATAGGTGTTAGTTTCATAGCGAACCGGCAACTGGAAATGCATGAGGAAAGCCATGGCTAAAGAGTTGAAGTCATGGTAAGTACTTCGAGGGAGCTCGATGTACCACTTGGTTGTAGCATCTATGAGGGTTCGTTGGAAAAGACGGAGACGAATAGAATCATCAATGTAGGAATTTGAAGAGCACCAGAGGTGATATGTCATCACATGGGCATGAGGATCTTATTTTGCTTTTTCATCGAACTTGGGACAATCGCTCGGGATCATGGATGGAACTGGAGGCTAGTACGACGAATGAAGAACTGGATCATTCGTGAGTCGAGACACATCTGGAAACTCCAGTGTAGCCAAGAATGACAATTGAGTATTGAAAGGCATTGGAGTTCGATAAGCGAGTCCAACCAGAGGAGACAATCCCTGTTGGTAAGGATTTTGCCCCCATAGTGGAGGGTTGTGGCCATATGGCATTTGATTATGCCACCACTGTAGGTTACCTTGTCCGTAGGGAGGATTTTGACCTTGAACACCTTGGAATTGTCCGGCCATAGGTTGTTGATAAGAAACATACGGGTTAAGAGGTTGTTGAGCCTATTAACCTTGGCCATATGGATATTGCACCTGTTGTCCCTAAACATACATGTTTTGAACCTGTTGTCCTTGTACATAAGAATTTTTCACTTGTTGTCCTTGGACATAGGGATTCTAGACCTGCTACCCTTGGACAAAAGGGTTTTGTACTTGTTGCCCCAGGACATTAGGATTTTGGGCTTGCTACTGCAGGACTTGACCCTGGCCTTGTCCTTGCAAGGGTTGACCCTATTGATGTATATAAGGGTTGTTGATGCCCGGGTTGGCTCTGTTGCTGCAAGGATTGACCTTGCTGCTACAAAGGCAGTCCCTGTGGCTGCAGAGGTTGACCTTGTGAAGACATAGGCTAGGAGGTTTGCGGAGCATACTACATCTACTACTGCATAGTTTGTTGTAACTGTTGTGAGGGTTCCCCCTGCAGTTGTTGTAGTTTTCCTTGCTGCGGTATCATCTGCCCCTGCTATTGCGCGGATGGCCATTGTTGCAACAAAGGTTTCCCTTGTTTCTGCAGAGGCTGTCCTTACTATTGCAAGGGTACTTGAACAGTTCACAGAAAATTTTCGAACTGTATCTGGCCATAGCCTCCCTAAAAAGTGGGTGGACCAGGTTGAACATACTACCCAGACTGAAGGACGTAAGGTGATTGACCATTCCTTGAGAACCATATGGAACATAAGGAGTTTGGTACTAAACCTGAGCCTCATAAGGCTATTGATACGAGAAAATACTTGACCCAGACAGACCAATGGGATTTTGGACCTGTTGGTACTAGACATTGCTCGATCCAACAAGACCAACAGGGTTTTGGATAACACCAGAAGAAAGTTGGTTCATAACAACCATGTGATCTTGTGAGCTACTCACAGTGGTGCTGCCTGACATCATAGAAATACTCATATTCTGCCCCCCAGGTGGTGGCACAACTTGGCCACTTACTGGAAGCGTAGAAGAACTAACAGCAACATGCCTCAAGATCGTCGGCTGAACCAGACGGGTGACTGGGACGGACGAGACAAAAGGGTTCAGAATGGTGGGTTGCACTGGCACTGAGGTAATGGCCTGTTGGGAGGTTGGGTTCGCAATGAAAGGACCTGTAGTAGGCATGGTTCCAAAAGCCCAGACAGGGTTGTGATAAAATGATGAGGCACTAGGTGTACCTAATACCAACTGTGCTAAAGTCACATAATTAGGTGGCAAATCCCAGTACACACTGATGGGAATGCTCCCTGTGAAGAGGAAACCTTCATGAGGAAATTTGTGCTCTTCATCCTTGACAACGTGTGGAGTAGAAACTTCTGATTGATCCAGAGAGGTAACTGGAGCATCGCCTTCGGGTTCCATAGCTGGGAACAAATGATGACAAACGATCGAAGATGTATGACGGGATAATTCCAAAGGAACACCCGGTTGATCATACGGATTGTACGGACGCTGCGGTGATATCACAAAAGGGCCGAACAAAGAATTCAAAGGATATATAACCAGTCCAAGCTGACCGTCAGTAGTCGGTGAACTCTCAGGAGTTTGGATGGGATTGTCTGAAGATTTCGGGCCAATATCAGCAGGTGACCTAGTGTCTGAAGTAGGTGAAGGATGAGATGACAAAATTTGAATGTTCATAATGATTCTGAGTCCAACAACTTGGTCCTCGACTCTAGTAATTCAGGAAAAGGCTCCTCAGACAATATCTCATACAGAGGAGAGGAAGAGGAACTAGGTGAACCAGATGGTTCAGCCATGATGACCTTGTCTTAGTTAACAGGAAAAGAGAGATAAATTTCAAGGCTTAAAATGTACTTTAGGGAAAACTCACAATTTGGACTAGAAAAGAGTAATAGGATGTTATAAGATCGTGAGAAACAATTTTTTAAGACGCATAAATAAACTGGTTCTCTTTCATGTTTTAAGAGTCAAGAAAGAAGCAAAGATGACTCTATAACTTTTGATTGGAAACAAGCTCAAAAGGAAAAGCACTCAAATTATCTTTTAAGTTTAATGAGTCAAAAATATCAAATGACTACTTCGGATGATCTAGGTAAAAGGATGACCAGGCAACCATGAACCACATAATACCTCTCAGCGAACCGAGAAGTACGGGTAGGAAATCTCCCCGAATGTTGTGTTCGGTGTATCATGTTTGCAAGGCGGCAGACTTGGCTTCCTACGGATAAAGGATTGCAACCTAGAGGGGTCTCCCATTATATACTCGAAGGTACAGGAAGCACAAGTCCGTACTAGCGTTGTCTAGTGCTGAAGCTAACGACAATTGCTAGGTTCAAAGATGTTGGAACATGTCTCTAGCCTAGAACTTCTAGATGTGATCGTTAGGTTTCAAATGTGCCTTAGGTTAATTGAGTTCAATTTAAATTTTATCTTGAATTATGTCTCGGTTTTCAAGCCTTAGTGATGCGACTCGAAAATTCCTAAATGCAGTTAAATGAGACAAGACCCTTTCAATTCGATGAATTGTCTACACTAGAGAGGGTAGGAAACACAATCAAATGCAAACAACCAAGAAACCGAAAGCAAAATTATTTTTCACTACTTCACTTTTCAAGAAAATGAACTAATGAAAAATACATTCCAATTCCTAATTTCCTAACAAGTACACTCGAACAATCCTTTCAAAAGTAAAGAGAATTCCTTTTCTTTTCAAATGCCAATGCAATCCTAGTCTTCAATGATGCTAAATATTGTAACATATTGATGCAACAAACTAGAATTTTGTACTTTTCATGAATGACAAAATGAATTTCTCATAAAACATTTCAATGAAAAAGTTTCGAGACAATCGATTCTCAAGAAAATGAAAAACACAAAAAGAGAATCTCTTTTAAACTAATCACACAATGACTTTACCAAAACAAGACAAGCAATGTGATCTATGCCGGAAAAGAGACGTTTAGACAAGCAAATGAAATTTTTCAAACTTGTGTAATGGAGGTCAAAGTCATAGAAGGACCATAAACAAAATGCAAGGAGTAAATGCACCAATAACTTGACTCATTGAGTTCACAATCCGCTGAATGGATGACAACCTAGATGCCCTAGGGCTACAAACCATCCAATGACCAAAGAAATCAAGCAAAAATATGGCAAATCAACAAGCAAATAAACCAAATGAAAAGAAGCTTTCTAGTTAGGGAGAAGACGGTCTAAACAGCTTACAAGGTAGAAATCAAGAGAGCAAGACATACTGGCCAAGATCTAGGGTGAACCTTAATCTTCACTTGCAGTCATTGGCATGACTGCCTAACTAACAACAAGCTCCAGAAGGTGGTCGGCGCGACTGTTTCTGAGCATATCACAATGATCGATGTGACTGTTAGTGTAATAAGAATGTTGAGCAAGGAAGCAAAGAAAAACATAAAAAATTTCAAAAGTTGGGACCAGGCTTGCTACTATGAATTTCAAACCCAGAGTAGCAAGAAAAACAAAGCAGACAGAACTAAAGGGAAATAGCGAAACTAGAAAATTTCACACAAAACCATGAAATTCCAAGCAAACAAACGGAAGGATTGGTTCCCCAGTATGGTCACCAATTTGTGGTGAAGTAAAATTCTAAGTGCATACACAAACAATTCCTCTAGCCTGATAGCGGGTATAGCCACAAACAAGACATTCTATGGAAGATTTCCTTAGGTTAGAACCAATTAAGAGGGCCTAACTCTTAGTACGCTTATCCTGTTTGGTGATGACCTTGCTTGCTTGCTCCAACTATCTCTCGTTTCCTTCTTCAAACACCTTAAACAAGTAAACAACAGCAAACAACAATCGTGATAATAGACAAATTATAATTCAACCTACTTAATAAGTCAAGAAGCATTAATCCATAAACATTTGAGGTGGCACATTTTGTAGGAAATCAATCGATAGTTGCATATATATTAAATCAAGAAGACATTACAACCGTTGTCTTGACGTTGTTGTTCTCCTCCGACAAAACCAGGTTCCCACACACTTCCGTTAGCATTCCATGGTAGCCTCAACAATGATAGTTTTAAGGCTCTTCCATTTAGTCTTCAGAATAGACCAAATTCATACTTCTCCCTCATACACAACTAGAGAGATACAAATATTAATAACTTGTTCATCACTCCAAACTTAATTAGCACTACCACACCAACATTAACACTAGCTTCTGCTTGGGAAAAAGGGAGGTTTATATAGCATGAATGGATGGGAGATGGTTCCTCTTCTCATGTGAGAAGGTCTTATCTCTTGAGGTAGTTCCATCCTTATAGGGGAAAAGATCCCAAACTGACATCCTCGACTCCATCCAGCCCAACCATTTACCGGATTTCCATTACGAAGCTTCTAGAGCTGGAAGTTTTGGCTCCTTATTTAAAAAAACTTTCCAAAATAGTATTGGCGCGATTGGAACAAGGCTCAGTCGCTCTGGTTGGCACCAAGGACAGTTATAATCCATGCATATCAGCGCGAGGAGAACAAGGGTCATTAACACTGGTCTTGTAACCTGGGAAAAACAGAAGATTTTTGGGAAATTATACAAAATGGAATTGTTTTGCTCATGAAGAGGGACACAATGGGAGTTTCTTCATGAAGGAGAAGCATGTAGGGTTCACTGTAGAGGTCCTCCAGGATCATGGAATGGGGAGTACAAGAACAGTGACAAAATGTTGTGTAACAATATTCCTCCTCAAAGAGGCCTACGAATGCTTTGTTGAGCATATATAGTTATAAAGGCACCCCCGATGGACTTCTCTATGGTTATAAAATATGTACCCACCCTCCCACATTTACCTAATTTCATCGAAATTCCAAGGTAAACATGAGACGAAGAGTTACTATGACATGACCTAACCTCCAAGCTCTAGTTAAGGAAGTGGGGCCTACCAACTGGCCACAAACTGACAAATCACAACATCCCGTGGGGCTATAGGACACTCAGGGGCCAAAGGACCACCCTAGGTGACCAAACCCTGAATTTCACTCTTTTTCACTAACCTAGGGTCCCAACCACATGCATGATAAGGCCTGAATGCAGTTGAAGGGATCCAACCGCATGCATAACACTGCCTAAGTGCGATTATGACCCAAATTGTCCAGTTCAGAGGGTGTGGTCCCGTGATCCGAGCCACAATTCTAGGTCAGCTTATATACCATTGCCTAAAGCTACCTAAGACTTCTAAGAATCATTAATGACATAGGGACGATGTTAAACATACAAAACTTGAATAAGAACTTGAACTAAACAGGCCCAATCGTGACAGTCATTTCATCAAACATATGGCGAACAAATAAACTACAGGTCATGAATGCATATATGATCATAGGAGTCTTAAACGTATCTTAGAATCACCAAGAAGGTCTAATGCCCTCTCATAAAAGCTAAAATAACATTAGTTAGTCCATTCATTCATCAACCATTCATATATTCATCAAAACATGTCAAGAGCCATGAGTAATATAAATCACATAACCATCATATAACTAGCAAATAAATAGCACAGAAACCATGAAAACACAGCCATATTATTGCCAACATAATCGCTACAAATATAAATGAATCATAATAGAATAATATCTCTTATTGGCATATGAAAATACCAACCAAGTTAGGGACTTCCATATACCACCCAACCATAGATTGGGTTGAACCAAATATCTCTTTCATCCAATCACCCTCGCGTCATGTTCTAAGCATGAATGTGGGATCTCATGGAATAAACCAAACAAAACCAAACCATGGATTCCAAATGCTAAACCACCTCAACCCTCAACCAGTGATTCTGCCTCACAATCAGACGTCACTAACACCAACTAGATCGATGTCTACCCAAGTTGTCCAAGGCTCCAGGAACTATTAACTAACCCACAACCTTCAAGGACTCCAAAGCATATGTCCAACCCAACTCCAAGGACTAGTAACTTTTACCAAAGGCTCTAGTGCATTTATTCCAACCTAGGCTCAAGGACTAATAACTCAACCCAAGTTTTTTCAAGGCATCCAGAGCGTTTGTTCCAACCCACAACCCTAAGGAATTATGAACACCAATCATAAAATAATCAAGTGGAAAAAATGTCGTATCATGGCTACCTAAGAAATGGCAAGGCAAGGCTAAAACCATTGTCAAACCAGTCAATCCTCCATGACAATGACAACACATAAAAATAAAACCACACACATAGACCATGCATCCATAAATCACCAAGGAAATCACACATGCAACTTGTTACCTGCAAAGAAATCTAGTTGTAGTTGTTGATCCACTTGTTTCTTGTGCTTTCCTGCTTTCCTTTGCCTTCTTTCTCCAAATCCAAGTGAAGACTAGAGTGCTCCAACCATGCTCCAAGATTGCTCTAAATTTGCAAGAGTATGAGAGAATGGAAGATAGCTCAACCCAAAAATTGTCAAAAGGCTCAACCATATTGTCAAAGGTTGTGAATTGATCCTCATAAGCCTTTTTATCATTGAGGCCTCTATTTTCTTCATTTTCTTTCATTTTTCCTCTCGTGCAAATATGTGACCTTTCACCTTCCTTTTCTCATATTTTCCTTTATTTCATAAATAAAATGTTAATTAATGCCACTTTGTCTTTGCACATTTCCATAGCCATTAATTAATCACCAATGATACCCATCACTATGTTTTACCTAACATTTAGCTTGGAATATGTGTCTGGTGACCTTGGTCTTATTTTTATTACATGAAAATCAACCAGAGGTTGTTACAAACCCCTCCCCCTTAGGGGAACACTGTCCTCAGTGTTCAATGCCACTTTTAAACCAACAAAACACATGTTGCCAACTAAGCTTTATAACACAACTCGATGCAACATTTACATCATATCATACTGTTGAGACCATGAACACCATACCGTTCATTGGAGCTTTATAACACAGCTCAATGATGTATTTACATAAATATGCATATACATATATAGGCATGACCAAAACACAACATCAAAACATATACCATAATACATCCGCTCAATCGGTGAATAGATAAAGATACATAGCTCGTGTCTGATCAACCATCTCCCATGTAGCTTCATTGGGCCCAGATTTCTTCCAGTGCACTTTAACTTGCTCAATTACTTTATTCTGAAGCATGAGCATCTTTCGCTGCAAAATGCACTAATTTCCTAGATGGAATTCTCCTTCTAGTTCCACCTGCAATACACACCAGGCAATCACGTGATCAACATTTTTCACATATCTTTTAAGTAATGACACATGGAAAACATCATGTACTTTCATTGTCAAAGGTAGTGTAATTCGGTAGGTCATTGGTCCAATCCTCTCAAGGATATCGAAAGGCCCATAATACCAAGGTGCCAGCTTGGCACATGACCCAATCGTCAAGAGATTCTCTTGGGCTTGATGCACAAGTACACGTGATCCCCAACCTGAAGCTCCTAAAATACCTTGTGTTGATTTTCATAACTCTTTTACCTGTGTTTTGCTGCCTTTAGATTCCTCTTGATCGCCTACATTTCATGTTCCATCTCTACCAACATATTCGGTCCAAGCAATACCTTGTTAACTAGATCACTCCATTTCATAGGAGTATTACAGCTTCACCCATAAAGTGCCTCAAACTGATTCATCTTCAAGGACTCCTGATACCCATTATTATAAGAAAACATTGCCAGTGGGAGATACTCTTCCCGTTTTCATTGTTTATGCATGACATACATTCTCAACATGTCCTATAGAATCATGTTAACCCTCTCTATCTATCCATCTATCTGTGGATGATAAGTTTTTCTAAAAGCTAACTCTGTCCCCAAACCTACAAATAACTCTTTCCAAAACTAGAAGTGAATTTGTCATCTTTTCCTGACACAATCTTCTTAGGAATACCATGTAACCTCACTATCTCCATGATGAAAATCTGAGCTATGTCACTAACTGAGTTCGTAGACTGAACTACAATCAAATGAGCTACCTTGGTCAACCTGTCAACCACAACCATAATAGAATCATGTTGCTTTGATTTCCTCGGAAAACCTATAATGAAGTTGATGGAAATGACCTCCCATTTCAACTTTGGAATCGAAATCAGTTGCAAAAAACCACCTAGATGTTTACACTATGATTTTACCTGTTGACAATCCAAACATTACATAACATACTCAACCACCTCTTTCTTCAATTCCAGTCAGTGATAGAACTTCTTAATAGCTATCAATGTCTTTTGATATCCCGGGTGACCTAAATATGAATTAACATGAAATTCCCTCAAGATAAGCTTCTTGAGTTCATTGTTATTGAGATGATAATCCACACCTTGATCACCTGTATTATGCTATTGTAACATGTGCTTAAGCTGCTGCTACCTGTAATCCTGTTATCCCGCCTGCAAGATCCGCTCCTGCAAGTTTGTTTCATATGAACGCATAGCTACAATGTGATTTACATGCACTCTTATGCGAAGAGCATATGCAACCTTGTTCTATTTTTACCCTTAATGAACCTAATCTCGAAGTCAAACTCATTGAATGTAGCCAACCATCAAGCTTTCCTGACATTCAAATTAGGTTGATCAAATAAGTACGTCAACCCATTCTCATCACTCATCAAAATGAATGAGCGTTTCCAACTTAAGATAATGAGTCACATAGTTATGCTCGTGCTCATTCAACTTCATTGACTCATAGCATACTACCTATCCTTCCTGCATCATGACTCCACTAAGTCCTCTCTTGCAAGCATTTGTATAAACCATAAACTCTTTATTTGGGTCTGCAATATTTAGAACTGAAGTGCTTGTAAGCAATTGATTAAACTGCTCAAAACTAGCCACAAATTCCTCTTGCCATTCAAATTTGTTTCCTTTTTCTACAAGGATGTAATAGGATAGACAATCCTTGAGAAGTTTATGATGAACTACATGTAATAACCTAATAGTCCCATAAATGATTTGACCTCATCCACATTCCTACGAGTTGCCCACTCCATGATAGCTTTGATCTTTTTTGGGTGCATTGTTATACCTTCCTTAGAAACCACATGCCCCAAGTAATGAACTTATGTCTGAAAGAAACTACACTTACTAAGCTTGACATACAACTAGTGCTCTCTCATAAGTCTCAATACTGCTGCAAGGTGTTCTACACGCTCTTCCTTGTTCTTATAATATAGCAATACGTCATCAATGATTACTATCACAAACTTGTCCAGGTAAGGATGCAACACAATATTCATCAAACACATGAAAATAGTTGGAGCATTAATCAAACCAAAAGGAACCACAACAAACTCATAATGCCCATACCTGGTTCGGAAATCAATCTTGTAGATGCCCTCTTCTTTGATGTATACCTAATGATATCATGATCTCAAGTCAATCTTCAAGAACATTGTTTCTCCCTTCAACTAATCAAACAATTCATCAATCCATGGTAAAGGTTACATGTTCTTAATCGTCACCTTGTTCAACTTCCTATAAGCAATACACAACTTGAGAGTACCATCCTTATTCTTCAAAAACAATATTGGTGCACTTCAAGGTGACACACTTGGCCTAATGTATCCCTTATCAAGCATTTCCTTCAATCGCAACTTCAATTCCACTAACTCTGGAGTTCTAATCCTGTAAGGTTTCTTCAATGCTAGCGTTTCTCCTGACATCAACTTAGTAGAAAAGTCTAGTTCCATATGAGGTGGTAACTTTGAGATCTCTATTGGAAATATAACCTGAAACTGTTGCAAAACTGGATATCTATTTAAGATATACGTATCTTCAACATCCTTCCCTTTGTCACTATACATATGAACTACAAACAATACACATCATTTCTTGCTACTGCGCTTTGCCTACATAGATGTAACCATTCTCACTAATGTAGGCTTGTTTTTACCTTGCAAGATTCTCCTTTCTCCATCATCATCCAAGCAATCAATAGCCTTATCATAGCAATCCACTTTAGTATTGTGAATGTACAACCAATCCATACCCAACAACATACTTGTTATAGAATCATTCAACACTCATGTAGACTTGATTCTCTTTTATGGCCCTGGGCAGTCCATTTTCCCATGCAGACTTGACTTTATACCAAAAAATAATATTTCAAAATCCATACGTGACTCTTCCCATACAAAAATGCATACATACATGGGTCCCATAACACCATACCCGCGTATACATTTTTAAATATGAAAAATAAAATAAAATTTTATTTTTCAGGCATGGTTTAGGGGTTTTACCGAGAGCCCACCTATAAGAGCCCGTGGCCTAACTGAAGTAATCAACTTTAGGTGGTATATATACACCCCTTGTGTAGGCCTAATTGATAAGAGAAGAGAGATATTGACATTATACTCGATTTCCCCCATATCAAGTATGCTTTTACGTGCCTCCTACACTCCTAGTCCCTAGGAAACCTTGGTTTCCTTTGCAGATATGCTCAACATCCTTATCTAGCATCTTCTTGCACCTATTAGAGAGGTTGTATTCATGTCTCAGGCTAAATGGATCCAGATGAAGGAATTGTCAGTGCCTTTGGCATGGATCACGTTGTATCTATCCTATACTTACTGTTGTTAATCAATAAAGAAGCTCATGTCTTATTTTCGATATATGTTGTCATCTTATGAATGATAATCTGAATTGTTATATATGATGAAATAGCATATTCTTATGAATGCATTTTGAATTTTATATATATATATATATATATATATATATATATGCTTATGTGATTGATCTGCAGGTCTGCACATCTCGGAGGGTTTGGACCCCATGGGAACATCTTCAAATGTTGGACCCTCAGGTATGTTTCTAAGTCCAACTTTGAAAATTTGAATGTTTAGCATGTTTTTTTAAGTGTTCTTTGTTGATTGTCTTATCTTGCTATGTTGAGGTTTTCAATCCTTGCCTTAGGGAACTTTTCCCACCAACAAAATTGACGACTCCACTGGGGAATACCATTAAGTAATTCTTAGAAGGGTTGGTTTTCTTTAACATGGGTTTAGTTTGCTTTTTCTTGGACTTTTTGAGCCTTCTTGAGTCTTAAGTAATTTGATCTTTCATATCTAGGTTTTCTTTTTTTTTTTGGCTCAATTTTCCATTTATACACTTTTTATATTATACACAATCACGTACATACACAGTTTCTTCTAAAGAAACTTATGTAAACGCGTGTTGCTTCACATACAGTCACTTATATATGCTCAGTTGTATCTAAATAGTCGTGTACACATCTAAAAAATGATTTTGTTCATTTTTGGGTTTTGTTGTGGCCTTGACCAAGTTTGTTTATGGTTTCTTGATTTTTATGAAGTCTGGAATCATCTTGGTGACTGTTGTTGGTGGTGGCTTTCATCTTGTAGGAAAAATGCTTATATCAACCTAGGGTTTGCAGTTTTTGAAGCCTTTTGTGTTTGAAGTTTGGTTTCAGGTCTTCTTTGTGAGTTATCTGGTTGTTTTGTGGCTTTGGAACAAGTCTTGTTGCTCTTAAATGTGTTGATAACCCAATCTTTGATTTTCTTCTTTTGTGACTTAGAAGTTGGCTTTATTTTGCTTTCTCTTTCTTGTTTTTGAAAGGGGCTTGTGATTCTTGGATGAGTGAGAGATTTTAGTTCTTTGGAGTCTTTCTGATTTCAAAGTCTTTTATATCTTTCTGGCCAAATTCTTGAAGCATTAAGTCTCTCATTTGCACTACTCTTTTAATATTTGTGATCATTTGTGACTAGGTGGATTTGAGTCCTTTTCATGCCTTTGGTCTTAAGGTCATTGATTGTTTTCCCTTTCTGAACTTTTAAGTTCTTTAAATCTTTAAAAGAAAGAGAAAAACATTTTCTTTTTTGTTTCTTTCCTTTTGTTGTTTGGTTTTGTAGTCTTTTGGGTTTTTAACAAATGTGTGAATTCATTTTATAAGGTTAAAAGTATTTTTGCTTTGAGGAGTGCTTTTTTCTTTTGGGATTTTCTTCTCTTTACTTGTTGAATTGGCCTTTACCTTTGTGATCACATTTGTTTATCTTTAGGTCTTTCTTTGAATAATACATTTACATGCTAGTGTGCATTAGGTTAGATGCATTTTAGACATCATTTAGTTCTTTTTGTTAGGTTTTGAATGTGTGAATGCTAAATTGGAAAAGATTTTTTTTTTCTTTATTACGTCTCTCATAGAACACTTGTAGAAATCACTTTTCATCGAAGAAAAAGTGTTGCATTTATATGTATCTTAGGTTTTATATTGAATTCTTTTGCATCACAATATCATCAATTGCACTTATGTTTCCCTTGTACTAATTAAAAACCAACTAAAATGAACGCTTAAATTAAAATGAACTAGACTTTCTTTTTTTTCATAGCAACATAAACTAGTCTAGGGCATTTTAGGGCCTTGGAATAGATGCGTGGAGAGTAAAATATCCAACACCACTTAAACTGTAAAGTATAAAAGTTTATTAACGAGTGGAAATCCAGTGTTCTTAAGATGTCCAAGAAATCTCCTCTAACAAGGTATTCAAGCACAAGGATGTGTGAAGATAAGGAAAGAGAGATACCCCCTCTCCTACTTGTTAGATCACGTGTCCACGATTGTTCTGCCTAGGTTTTGATCACGAGTTGGTGACCTTAGTTGCCTTTCCTAGGGACCACATAGATAACTGCGGGGGGCAATGTGCATGGTACCTGAGGCAAACGTTGTATCACTTTCATAGTATTTCTGGAGGGTGCCCTTGCGAAGCTTGGGTACTTACACCGCAAAGGCTATTGTTTGGAGGTTAGCGTAAGTGTTTCTCGTACCTTTGATGGTAAGACCTCGGCCCTTATCATCCTAGATTTCCTTCAGAAGGCCCCTTTATCTACTTTCTCGTATTTTGGTGTCTGGTCCTAACCACCCGGAGCGAAAATACTTGGAAGTTGTTTGCTTGTCTATATTTTTAGGACATTATAATGGAGTGTTCTTTGCTCTTTGTATTAAGTTCGATTTAGGTGGATTTGTCTTGTCACTTTTGGACCTTTGATTCTGAGTGACTAACCAACCACTATGTTGGTCTTGAAAGGCTTTTGATATTTCTCTTCAAATTGTGGAGTTGCCTCTTAAAGGGAAAAGATCTGATTGTGCATCCCTCTTCCTTGAAAATTCATTTGAACAATCTCGTAAGGGAATGATCTATGTATAAGTTGGGTATGGCCAATGTTCCTGTGGATACCAACCAAGGGACCCCTCCAAAAGGGGATCCTTGTGCTTTTCATTTCTTTGGAAACACTGGTATCCCCTTGATGGCCCCTTTGAATATTCCTACATTGAATGTTGGACAATCAGTTTGGCCTTGGTCCATTCTGAATATTCCAAATATCTTGAAGCTTATCAGATGAACGCGTTATTTCAAGAACATCAAATGGGTGTTAACTATTCATCTTCTTCACCAGATAAATCTAGGCTTCCTCTTTCTCCTCCGTCTTATAATAAGAAATTAAAAGGAAGAGAAAGATCAAGAACAAGAAGAGTTATCTCCATGAATTATCACCAACCTCTGCTAGTCATGTTGGAGATGAGCATTCAACCACTGCAAGTCATGTTGGGGGCATAAGTCTAGTCACTGCAAGTCATACTAGCAATGGGTCACCTACCTCTATGAGTCATGTTGCTAATGACTTGCATGTTTCTTTGAGTCAGGCTGGGGGTAAAAATCCCATCTCTCTTGGGAAAGAATCACTAACCTCTGCAAGTCATGTTGGAGACCCTCCACTAGTCACTTCCTGTCATGTTGGGGACATTGACGTTGATCAAAAACCTAGGCATAGAAGATTTAAACCAAAGTTCCCTTGTATGATATGTAAGGAAGATCATCTTACTCATTTTTTCCCTGAGATTTCAGTGGTACAAAGGTTGTGGTTTGATTCTGAAGGTTCTTCTACTCCTAAACCTATTATGGTTTCTCAACACTCTACTCAGCCATTGATTGATGAAGTGGTTGAGCCAGTGCAATATTTGATCTATCCCACACCTATTTTGAGGGGTGAAGTGCCTACCGACAAAGTCTTCTTGATTTCTAGTTCAAAGACTTCTGGGCTGGGGGGGCATGCTGGTCTCTTCGAGTGTACCCCCTCAAAGTTATACGAGTGTTTCCTTTGATTAGGATAATCTTGTTGATCCTTATCTTCCTTCTGTGGCACCTTTCCAAATAAGGGTTAGAGTTAATTCCACAAATGTCTATTGATGTATGGTGGATGAAGGATCCTATGCAATTATTATATCCTCATCGACTTGGAAAGCTTTGGGTTCTCCAAAGTTATTGGAAATTGATAATCAGTTACTAACTTGTGATAGAAGACGTAGTGAATCTATGGGTGTTTTTCCTCAATTGCCTCACTTTAGGTGGGAAGATTGTCTTAATTGATATGGTGGTCATTGATCACTCTTTAGACTTTAATATGCTACTTGGGCATGATTATGTCTATGTTATGAATGTTGTGGTGTCTTCACTCTTTTGAGTAATTTATTTTCCTCACAATGGAAATATTGTCACTATTGATCAGCTTGCATATGGTAATCACCATCCTAATTTTAACTTAGTTAAGAAAACCCCTTGGTATGTTCCAAGTGTTCAAGTAGACTATGCCCCACCACGTGTGAACTATGTGGAATTATATCCTCAATTCCCAATCTGAGAAGGATCCTTTGAACTATTATTTTCCTTCTTTGGACTTGGTCCCAACAGTTGATCGAGTGATTTCTCCTATGAGGGCATGGGACCCCTTGCTTTCCTCTTTTGATCCTTCTAGTTCTCATGATTTCTTGGTTGTTGAGTTGCCTTTATATGAGGAGCTTTTTGAAGCCACGATTTTTAGCTACCAAAGAAGTCCTTAGCTTGAGTCCTGCAAGGGGCGTGTCCTGAAAAACTATTATGCGTAAGCCACAAGGCTACGTGGTTTCCTATACCGTATTGTATATATAAGGTATGCATTTTCAAATTTTGTATTCTGTAATACAAGCTTTGATCTGAAGTTTATATATGGGATGTATTAACTTCTTTCCTAGTGTTTGTAATTATGTCTACAGAACTTTGAAGGCTTCTCCTTTGGTTATTTTCATGGTTGATCCTCTCTGACAGGTATTGGATCTCAAACTAGCATATAGGTTAGATTATTTACCTACATTGTGCATTATGAATTTCCTTTTCCATTTTGGCTTTAGGATCTACCCCACCAAGTTGTGACATGGAATCTTCTTGCTGCTTAGAAGTGTCATAAATTGTGTGGTAGAGCCTACCTTATCATGGGTGCCCTAGATAGTACCTATTGTCACTTGACACCCATTCTGAATTTTTATTCTTAGGCTCGGGAGTCCTCTTAAGTCTCGCCATGACTTTGTGTTGAAGCCTCATTCTTCTTCTTCTTCGCTTTTATCTTGGCTTTATACCCTAGAGGCTTCCATATGTTGATTTGTACTATTGCATTGCATATTGACCACTTGCACCCATTTTGGCCTTAAGTTAGCTTCATTATACTCGTGTATAAGCCACTTTTGACCATGATTTTTCTGCGAGTTCAAACCATGCATTCATTAGCTTTTGCGACTTGACACCCTTTTCTATGGAGGGAACATCCTCTGAGTGTTGATGACCAGTATCTGCCACCTTGCATTGAGCATAAGAATGTTCTAGTCCTAGGAACTAGTGCACTTTCTCTTGACGCTTGTTCTCTCCATTGTATTATAGGCATTCTTTTATTCTTTTTCATGCTTTATAATATGAAAAAGATGAAAACAACAACAACAAAATCCAAAAGGAGTGGGAACGGGACAGTTTCTTCATCATTTGATGGCAACAAGAGTCAGTTATGTCTCCCTTGAACAAAGCACTTAAATTGAGTCTTTCCTCCATCGGGATGGGACTTAGTTTAATTTAAGGAAGCCTTAACCTCGTTCTTGAGTCAGTCCTCCACTGGTTGGTTAACTCTTCCAATTGTATGCAAAGTTTGTTGATGCCTCCTGCATCACAAACTTATACAAAGTTAGATTATGCTACCATAAAGTCACATCAAGTCGTGCTTTTTTTAAAGGGAAGTCAAACTATTATTGACCATTCTGCGATGTCTCTTGACTCATTTCTTTTGGCCATACCCGACCTATCAAGTAATTATCAGTATCACATCCGTGACTTGGTCATTTACTCGTGCTAGTTATTAAGGTCCTCATTGACTTGTTGGCGGGTCTTCTCTTACCTACTCCAAAAATCTTCTCTAAGAGTAGACCTAGAGTTGCACCCTAGACCTATTTACATCATTGATAAGTGACCATGTGCTCAACATCGATCAACATTATGGGTCTTTAACTTAGTGGTTTCCCATGTGTTCAACATCAACTTACATTATCACACATTGAGATTCATGCAGTACCTTGGTTTCCATTTGACCCTATTGGTGGATTCCTTGCCTCTATGTCAAATTTCATTATTGGTTGGTTTAAAGGATTTCTTTCGTGCACTAGCCACATTTTGTGCACGCTGGAAATGTACTATGGAATGGTTACTTCATTTTTATTCGTCTAAGTTCTTCCAAATTATTGTCCTGTGGGTTACACTCATGTTGGTTGATGTGGGATGCCTTAATGCCTTCCTTCCAGCATATATTTTCCCATCGAATCCAACTCATTGCTCTGGGAACAATGTCTAGAGTCATTTTTTCAGTATGTTAGGGTTTGCAGTCATCAATACCAAACTCCTTCGCTATCGACAATTAGTATACATCAATGTCTCCTAATTGGTAGATTATTTCAAGTGTTCGACTTCAACATATCGATTCATACTTGTTAGATTGTACTAGGGTACCTTGACACTCATTTTCATTATTGGTGAGTTATCTCACATTTGTTAACGATATAAATCAATGATCCGTAATCAAACGATTTCTCACATGGTCGACTTTAGCTCATTTATTCCCATGGTGTAGCAATGTACCATCTACAGTTGGTGAAGACCTGGGGTTGTGTCAGAATTTTGATTCACTTAAAATCTCCTTCAATTTTTTGCCAGTGACACCTCTCAACTCTATATGTTGTAGTTTTTCAAAACAACATCTTATATGTTGGCACTCGAGTTTATGCAATACCAATATTCCACCTATATGAATTGGTACTTTTATGAGGATCAATTATGCAACATCGTTATTCAGACATTCTTCTATGACATATTGAGACATAGCTCTGATGTGTTCTTTCGCAGCTATGATATGATGATCCACTATGTATTCTTCATCTTATTTTGTACACTTATGTACACATTTTCGATCCGAATTATACTCTATCAGCAGACATGCTTTACTATTTCTAAGCATGGGTGTGCCCTCCTCAGACATGAGTTTTCTTTCTGACTCCTTCCATAGGTATTTGATGGGTTGGAATCTAGTGATATCCTCCCTGGTTTTCGAATGACTTCTCTCTCTATACTTAATATATTTCAGCCATCATGTTACCCTCTATCCTCATATATTAGGGGGCATCTTTTATAGCATCATTCAACACTTTTGTAGACCTGATGCTTTTTTATGGCCCTGAGCTGTCTCTTTTCCCATCCAGACTTGACTTTATACTAAAAAATAATATTTCAAAATCCATACGCGACCCTTCCCATACAAAACGCGTACATACACAGGTCCCATAACACCATACATGTGTATACATTTTAAACATGAAAAAATAAAATAAAAATGCTATTTTTCGGGTTTATGGGTTTTACTAAGAGCCCACCTATAGGAGCCCATGGCCTAACTGAAATAACCAATTTGAGGTGGTATATATACACCTCTTTGGTAGGCCTAATTGATAAGAGAAGAGAGATATCAACATTATACTCTATTTCCCTTGGATCAAGTTTGCTTTTCTTGTGCCTCCTACACTCCCAGTCTCTAGGAAACCCTGGTTTCCTTTGCAAAGATGTTAAGAATCCTTATCTAGCATCTTAGTGCACCTATTAGAGAGGTTTTCTTCGTGGCTCGGGCTAGATGGATCTGAAGGAAGGCTTCGTCAGTGCCTCTGGCCTGCCTGAGGTTGTATATATCCTATACTTACTACTTTTAATCAGTAAAGAAGCTCATGTCTTATTCTTGATATATGTTTTCATCTTATGAATGATAGTCTAAATTGTTATATATGATGAACTAGCATATTCTTATGCATGCACGTTGAATTATATATTATATATATGCTTCTATGATTGATTTATAGGTCTACGCATCTTGGAGGAAGCAGAGGGTTTGGACCTATGGAAACATCTTCAAACATAGGACACTCGGGTATGTTTCTAAGTCCAACTTTTATAATTTTAATTTTTGGCATGCTTGATTGAGTGTTCTTTGTTGATTGTCTTATCTTTCTCTATTGAGATTTTCAACCCTTGCCTTAGGGAGATTTTCCCACCAACAATACTATAAGATCCCAATGGAAGCACAATCTAGATGCACGTATGTATACATACCATTCAATTCAAATGCAAATGATCTCACCCAATGATGAACTCATTTCTTAGTACTTGTAGCCAACTATACCAACCAATACTTTGCATGCACTTCTTTATTCAAGCAACACTTATCCACCAGATCAAGACTAATATAACTATAGTTAGATCCAGGTTCAATCAAAATATAAATAACTTGATCACACAACTTACCTTCCATCTCGATAATGCATGTCTGATGATCAGCCTGCCTATTATCTAATGTTGTATAAATCTGAGGAATACTCTATCCAACATCCCCAACTGTCTGTGTCGCCTAAGCACCGCAGATCTATGGTCTGCCATTCCGATGTTGTGGACAATCTCTCCTGCAATGATCCTTGCCACAAGACCAACACTGCAAAGTGTTGGGATAGGGTCCGTAGGGTAAGTTTTGGGGTAGTTTAACCAATTTTTGTAAAAAATTTCTAAAGAATGTAAAGTCTCCGTGAAATGTGGATGTAGAGTGCACAACTAGATAGGAGTCAAAGGGGATTTAGCCCCTTGTTTGGGAAGTAATAGGTTAGTTTTGAGACTCACCCATAGGCCGTGGGCCATGCATTGTAAGCAAGAATGTTATATATAGTTGATTCACAGCGAGTCTAAGAAGTAGTAGAGAGGAAACAAAGTCAAGATGGAGATTGTTTTGAGAAAGTGCTAAGGCAGGAAGGATCTGCTTACTGTACTTAGGTGAAGGGGGAAGGCTCATGCAGCTGAGTGCACAGGAGGCGTTGGTATATTCGCAGTTGAGTGCGTGGACCCCTGCAGTTGAGTGCACAGGGTGGAGAAGTCTGTAAACTGAATGTTGAAACTTAATAAAGAATGGTTTTGGAGAAACACCTTGCCTTTGAGTATTAGTCTTAATTTTTTCATGTTATGTTATGTCGCTCAATGATATGTTTTATGTGGAATAATGTATAATTGTTGCGTGAATCTACTAAATCTATCATATTTATGCATGACTTAAGTAATTATTTGTTTTCGCGAAGTTAAGGGTTAATTCTGTTATGATTTCTAATGAATTGGATAGATCTACACGAAGGCAAATCTAGGGTTATTAATTAATGTGTGAAAGTAGATAAACAACTTCTTTTAGGTCTCTTAGGTCTTATCGTAGACCTTCATGAAGGTCTAGAAGCCATTTCCTTAAAGCTACAATGGCAGGTCATAGAAGGTATCAATCTGTGCGAAAGTAGATCTGAGTGACACAGGCTTAAGAACACTTATCATATTGTCTCTGGATGCAGAAACCTTATTCTAGACTCCCCCAATATTGCTTCGGGTGAGACCACAGCCTATGTTATGCAAGTTGTTGCCAAAAGGGCCAACAGTTAGGGTTTTTTTGGTTGGCACGAAAAACTCTAAACCTAGGTCAAACCCCCTTAACCCAACAAATGGTTTTGTTACCGAGACTAGGATCTATCTAAGAGATGTGTGATAAATGGTTCCCTACGAAGAAAGAGATTGATAAGTGGATTGATCGAAATGTGCACGCATTCGCAACTCAAGAGAACAGAAGCCCTAAATTATCCAAGGAACAGTGGTTGCAAAGATTTTTGTACACAGACGAGACCGACGCGTTCTTCTGTTTCTTCCCTGAGGAACTATACAAGTGTTTGTCTAAGTTGGCCAATAGTCAAGGGACGTGGAGGCTTAACGGTCCTATAGTGTGGACCCCTGAACTGGTGCAACATTTGGAGGCATCATAAAGCAATATCGCGAGGGTTTTGGATCATTGGATTGATCGCACATTGGGAAGTTTTGTAACTTATTTCATGATTGACAGAAATATCAGCTATAGCGAAGCGGAACGAAGGCTCTTTAATGGATCGAGAGGTAAGTATTTGTTAAAAACTGGGATTAGAATGTTGTTATGCGAAAAGAGGGTTATGCAGTTACCTTGATGTTTGGAGCTAAGCGAAGCAGGAGATTATTTAGAAGAAATGGAAGATCAAGCCCATAATATCGTCTTCTCAGTGAACCCCCTTCAAGCGACAACGAAGGGATGGTGTTGACTACGCCGTGAAGTGTAGTTCAGTTAATTACACAGGGTATCCCGAGGATACCTCATCCATCCACTCCACCTCCACCTCCACCTCCACCTCATACACCTACACCTTCACCCCCTCCACCACCACTTCCACCATTCAACATGGCAAACGCAATGAAGATGCCAATTTTTAAAGGGGTAGGGAGTGAAGATCCTGAATAGTTTTGTTTATCGCAGGAGTTATATGAATAGTACAACAAATTAGGAATGATAACATTGAGAAACCGCAGCTGGTTACAACCTTACAGGATCGCGCATTAACATGGTACATCAAGTATTCAATGATTTCCCCAACGTGACGTTGGTAGAGACCCAACAAGCTTTGAATAAGGTGTTTAGTAAGCCTAAGTCAAAGGCGTAGTCAGTAATTGAGTTCAAGGAAATCTGTTAGAAGGTATATGAGACAACTTGGGATTTTGATCAAAGGTTGAAATGCCTCATTAGGCAAGCCAATATGATAATCATAGATTCCCAGCACTGCGACTAGTATATAGCATTGCTCTTGCTGCACTTGAGAGTGCCTTTGTCACAACAAAAGATATAAACACAAGCTGAAGCTTTGGAAATTGTGATGAGGATGTATGCTTCACCCATACATGATACAAACCTAGGAGTGCAACAAATTCACTTACAGTTGGAAAGCTTGCATTTAGAATTGCAAAGCCTGAAGAAAGGAAATGAGGCCTAGCCGGAGGTGCACGCTGAGATCTAGTGTTTGAAGTGTAAGAGCCATGGCCATGATAAGGACCATTGCCCGATCTATAAGAACTATATTATTGGGGATGACCTGTTCCCCTGAAACCATAGAATAATGTTGGGCCGAGTATGAGAGCTGCGTTGTTGTGTTCTATCTATCAATTTATAGGACAACAGGCGATTGATAAGTTCCATTTACGACAGAAGTTTATACAAACCCCTCAGTAGTTGTTTCGCAATTTCTGTAAATCTATGGGACATGAAGAACATCATTGTAGAAGTTATGAGTTGATGATGGATAGAACCCCTACCTACTGGATGCAGGCAAAAAATTATCCTCAGGATCAGGGCGCAGGAGTAGCGCGTGGAGGATTCCAAGGCCAAGGACGAGGAAGAGGTGGCAAACCATGTTGAGGGCATGGGCAAGTCATCTTCTATAATTATGGCGAAGCAGGGCACTTCACGCGAGATTGTACAAACCCGACAAATCCCTCGTGTCAGTGTTTCTGGCATTTTGACCATGTCATAGAGGAATGTTCGGTCCTTATGGAAAAGATGCCAGAAAAGAAGGCGCAACCCCAGCAGCCTAGGTAGAACATTCAGATGATGAGGGTTGAGCCCCGCGAAGAAGATCACAAAGTAAATATAGTGACCATAAGTGGTATGGCAATTGGTGCAGATAAAGGTAAGCAACCTAAGGATGATGGATGGGTGCACAAGGTTGCTGAGAAATAAGTAGACTTTGATCTTAATCGCGCTAAAGAGACCTTCATGGAAGCAAAGAAGAACTTCACTAAGGCCTCTACCTCAAGAAGTCAAGAGAAAATGTCAGAGACCAGTGTGATGCAAGAATTAGATCCTTCAGTATTAGCTACTTTTCTAAAGACTTGTATGAAGTTACTGTGAGATCAGAAAGCATTAGAAGGGTTGCAAGAGTTAATCGAAAAATGCGCAAATAAAGAAAAGACTTTTGTTGAACAGTGCAGTATAAGGAAAATTGGTAAGCATACGAAAAGCATGGGGCATGAGATGAGACTGATTATACATATAGGTGAATATGAAATGGATTAGGTAATCTTGGATCTAGGGTCTGATGCAAATGTCCTACCAAAGAAGACATGGGAAAGGACAGGGAGAACTGCGCTACATTGGTCTCCTATTTAGCTGTGCATGGAAAATCAGCAGAAGATTATCCCTATGGGGCGCTTATATGGTGTAATGGTGGACATTAATAGCGCAAGCGCTCTAGCTGAATTTGAGGTCATTGAAATAGTCGATGATAGTAACCCATACCTCGCGCTACTAGGTATTGATTTGGCTATTGATATTGAACAGGGTAATCAACCTGAAGAAGCGGAAGATGAAATTTGAAAAGAAGCCGCTCAGGATTGTAGTACCACTAGAACTTGCAGAAGGAGCGCATTATACTGAACATGTTCGCGACTATGTAGATAGTGATGATGATTTGGACTAGATATACAAGATAACAACAAGAGATGAAGATTGGATCAATCCCAAAGCCGATGGATGAATTGTGTGGGAAAGGGATAGCTCCTACACCTCAAATTTGGATGAAGAGCTTGAACATTGGTAGAATCGGTTGCATGAAGAATCTATGCTCTGCTACAATATGATGACCAAATCACTGTGGTGTGTCTCGACTGAGGTAAGAAATCTTCCGCATTATGATGGTTTTGACTGATGTGGAGCTGTCTTTGGATTAATTTGAAAGGGAAGTACCGAAAGAACATCGCTTCAAGGCACTAGAATTGGTGTTGCACGCTACGCCTGCCCGTTGGTGGGGTATGCCAAAAGGAGAACTTTGTTGGATGGAAGGAATATAGGAGAATGATGAAATTAAGGTTTGGATATGCTAATACTCAGATGACAAAAAAATACAGTGGGAAGGATGACTCGCGCAATCATTTGGCATGATGGACTAAGGCCTAGGGAACATAACCACAGCCAGAATGGGTGCACATTTTCTGTCATACCTTAGATACAATTCCAATAAACTGGTATATGAAAACGGAACTTCATCATCAAACAGCTGAATGGAACATCTTAAGGAAGAGTTTTCTATTAACTTTTAGCTTTGAGGATGGGTTTGACAACATTGATGAGGCACTCCAGGAGATAAAAGAAACTATTTTCAGAACACCAAAGGAACCGGTAGAATGGGTACAGTCGGATTGGAGTACACAGCTGCACCATGTGCTGGAGTTTTACAATGTGACTGTTGAAGAAGAAGAAGATGATCCATGGAATATTGCCATTCCAGAGATAGAAGGACAACACGAAGTCGAAGGACCGAATGTGGCAAACCCAGATATATCAGAACCTTTGAAAACTCGACAAGTCAACATTGGGTCTGAAGCAAAACCTAAGTTCGTGAAGATAGGCACCTATTGGTACAAAGACATGGTTTATAAGGTAGATGAGCTATTGTGTGAGTACCAATATTTATTCCCAATGAAGTTTTCATATTTGAAAGGGATCATCGGAGATTTAGGTGTTATGAAGATTATGTTGAAGTCAGATGTGAAGCCTATTAAGTAGAAGCCCTATCGGCTAAATCCAAAGTGCAAAGAGAAGGTGTGCCAAGAACTGGATAAGATATTGGATGCTAATATTATTGAACCAATAGAGGAATCTGATTGGGTAAGCCCAATGGAGGTCCAAGAGAAGAAACAAAAAGGTGAGCTCTAAATATTTGTAGATCTGAGAAAGATTAATTATGCATGCGTGCATGATCCATTTCCAACGCCATTTACTAATGAAGTATTAGAGAACGTTGGCGAACAAGAGGCTTATTCATTCACTGATGGATTTTCGGGATATCATTGGATAAAGATCACAACAAAAGATCGAAGCAATACAACCTTCGCGACAGAGTGGGGTTGCTTTCAATATAGAGTAATGCCATTGGGATTGAAGAACATGCGTGCAACATTTTCTTGAGTTGTGATTGCGGTGTTCCAAGAGTTTACTCATAAGTTTCTGGAGGTGTACTTTGATGATTGGACTATGTTTGGGTTAGTGAGGCAACATGTTGCAAGTCTGCGCCTTATGCTAGATACATGTTGAAGGTATCAGATCGCACTGAACTTGAAGAAAAGCATATTTTGTGTTCCCTTTGGGATTTTGCTCAGCCATGTTGTATGTAAGCAAGGCTTGATGTTGGACCCTACGAAGATTGTTGTAATTGTGAATTTGGAAGCTCCTAGGAATGTTAAACAGTTTCACGCGACATTAAGGCACAATGGGTATTACAAGAAGTTTATCAAGGCATATGCTTAGATAACCGCGTTGATGGAGAAATTATTAAAGAAAGATGCGATGTTTTGTTGGGATGAAGATTGTTAGCACAGTTTGGATGTCTTCAAGGAAAAGATGTTGGCATCGCCTATTTTGGTATTTCCAGGCTGGAAGAAAGAGTTCCATGTGCATGTAGATGCATCTTGCATTATGTTAGGTGTAGTATTAACACAGGTAGGGGAAGGAGAGATTGATCATCCGACAACCTTCTCAAGAATAAAGTTATCAAAAGCTGAGAAGAATTACTCCACTACAGAGCGTGAAGGGATGGCGATGGTCTTCGTACTGCAAAAATTTAGGCATTATTTGTTGGGTGGACACTTCAAAATGTATACAGATCACTCCACGTTGAAGTACTTGGTTAATAAGCTTGTGTTGGGGGGAAAGATATGTCGATTGTTACTTTTGTTTTAGGAATATGACTTTCAAGTAATCATGAAGCCTAGAAGGTTGAATGCAGGACCAAACCATTGGTCAAGAATTGAAATGGGCGAAGAACCAAATAATTTGGAGGAAGGATTACTGGATGCGCAACTCTTTGCAGTTCGCATCGCGGATGATCATTTTGCCAATATCATTCAGTTTTTAAAAACGGGAATAGCTTCGGAAGGCTATTCTACCCAGCAAAAGGAGTTAGTATTCAGCGTTGCAGATATTTCGGTGATTGTAGGTCATTTGTATAAAATACGAACGGATGAGATACTCCAAAGGTATGTTCCCGATTTTGAACGTGCTAGTATCCTAACTTAAGCACATCGAGGAGTGGCAGGAGGTCACTACGCAGGAAAAGTGATCGCACAAGAGATTTTTCACACTCGGTTATGGTGGCCAACATTACACAAGGATTCTAAGGCGTGTGATGCTTGCTAAAGGACGGGGAAGCCTTTGCGAAGGGATGAATTGCCTTTAAATCCTCAGGTTTCGCTACAGGTATTTAATAAATGGGCCATTGAATTTACAGGTCCAATACAACCACCAGGTAAGAAGACGGGCGCACGGTATATCATTAAATTGAGTATTTAACCATATGGGTGGAAGCACAGCTAGTGAAAGATTATACAACTGCCATTACTGCGAAGTTTTTATTTGAATTTGTCTTAACGCGGTTTGGATGCCCTAAGATATTGATGAGTGATAGGGGTACACATTTTGTGAATGAAACGATCAACGTGATGCTTGATGAATTCCAGGTGTATCATCAAAAGAGAACACCCTATCACCCATTGGCAACGGAACAGTGGAGGTTTTTAACAAAATTTTGGAGAATGCATTGGCAAAGGTCTACAAAACACAAAGGAATGACTGGGATATGCACATCCCAGCAGTGTTATGGGCATATAGGATGACCTGCAAGAAGTTGATAGGCCAAACACCGTTCAGTTTGGTCTATAGAATTGAAGCAGTAATGCCTATGGAGTATATTGTGCCAAGTTTACGTGTTGCAGCTTTGACAGAGATAGCGGATCACAATACCTTAGAGGAGCGACTTGTGTAGATCATGGAGTTAGAAGAAGACCTCTTTCTTACAGGATTTCACTAGGAAGTGCAAAAGGAATGTGAGAAATCATCGCATAATGGGCATATTAAGCTACGAATTTTTAAGATAGATGATTTAGTGTTGCTATATGATAGTAAGTCCAACAAATTTACAGGAAAAATTCAAATGCACTGGTTAGGGCCATATGTTGTTAAGGATATCACAGATGGTGGTGCAGTTTAGATCATGAAGCTGATTGGGGAACCATTCCCTGGAAAAGTGAATGGAAGTAGGCTGAAGTTATACACAGGGGACCATGTCCCTGTGCAAGGACTATATGATAGCAAGACAGTCTTATTAATCTAGGCAACTGTAAGGGATTGCGGGATTATAAACTACGTTGCCCGACAAGGTGAAAAACATAGTAGAGAGGTTGTGCAACGGATGATAGGAGTGCGATAGGTGAATTTTTGTTGTATGAGTTGTGTCATAGAGGATGGTGCCATGTAGATGGGTCAAAAAGTAGTCGTTAATGGAAAAAAAAATTGTTAAGAGGAGTGAGTAGGCGCTATTTATGGTGAATATCTTTGAAGATCTAAAGATTCATTTTTGATCCGAAATTGGAGGGAACAATCGGATTTGAATTCAAAATTCCATGCGAGGAGTCATAGGATGACCACACTATGCTAGGTACAGTGAAGGACATGGGATTCAACTTGGTCGCGTTGTCACTTCAAACCCTCCATGCACTACATCAGGGGGTGTTGGACGAGCTAAGGATTAGAGAGTAGCACACCCTTGCAGTCATAAATGAATTCAAGGTAAACAATGAGCATATGTTTGCGGAGAAACCTCAGGCATTGAAATAAAAGGAGGAATTGCAAGCGCGAAGTCAAAGCCTAGAGACAACAATAGAGCAAGCCTACAAGACAATTCCAGAGTTGAACATCCTGGAGGATGTCGTAGCTACAAAAAAAGTCAGAAAATTGGTTGCTGCGGTCCATGCATCGAAGGTTGAGATCGGCATAGTAAAGTTTGATTTCCAGATGAAGATCTTAGAGCTGCAGCTGAATTTGTAGCCAACCACTCAACCAAAGATCTGGGAACAATGTCGAGCAGCAATCAGAGAAAATATGGGCACATTGGATACCATAGTCACAGACTGTGCAATGATGTTTGATCAAGCCATGGAGTTGTGGATGAACTTACATGAGAACCCAAACTTGCATTTTCTAAACACAGATATTAGGGAGATGCAATGCAATTATGATGAAGTTCGAGTGACTGCGCACACTTTGGCGCTAGCCCAACGCCTCGCGCGATTGCAGGAAGGTAAGCAGCTGCAATCACAGACAGAAGAACTATAGAGGAAAGAGGCCCTCCTCAAGGCCAGATTATAGCCATGGATAGAGGAAGCCTTTCAGCTTACTCTATCACTCCAGGAAAAGCTAAGGATATCGCAGCAGAATCAGAGGACAATGCGCCTAGTAGTGGAAGTCCCGACGACAAAGAAATTGGTCGAAGAAGTACAACAGGTTGTGGTGCAGAGCACTGCTAACATAACAGCATTACAAGTTGAGGTAGGTAGCCTCCGCAGCAAGATTGAGGTGCTACCTGAGTGACTCGAGGGCGAGTCACCATATTTGTGTTGGGTTCCTGTTGGGATAGGATCCCTGAGGTCAGTTTTGGGGTTAGTTTAACCATTTTTTGTAAAAGTTTTGTAGAGAATGTAAAGTCTCCGTGAAATGTGGATGTAGAGCACTCAATTAGATAGGAGTCAAAGGGGCTTTAGCCCCTTGTTTGGGTAAGTAATAGGTCAGTTTTAAGACTCACACATAGGCGAACGCCCATGGTATTGTAAGCAAGAATGTTCCATATAGTTGAGTCATAGCGAGTCTAAGAAGTAGTAGAGAGGAAACAAAGTCAAGATAGAGATTGTTTTGGGCAAGTGCTAAGGAAGGAAGGTTCTGCTTCCTATACTTCGGCAAAGGGGGAAGGCTCCTACAACTAAGTGCGCAGGAGGCCTTGGTAAGTCCACAGCTGAGTGCACGGACCCCTGTAGCTAAGTGTGAAGGGTGTAGAATTTTATAAACTGAATACTAAGACTTAATAAAGAATGATTTTGGAGAAACACCTTGCCTTTGAGTATTATTCTTAATTATGTTCATGTTATGTTCTATCACTCAATGATATGTTTTTTGTGGAATAATGTATAATTGTTGCACAAATCTACTAAGTCTATCATATTTATGCATGACTTAAGTAATAATCTGTTTTCGCAAAGTTAAGGGTTAATTTTGTTATGATTTCTAATGAATTGGATAGATCTATGCGAAGGCAGATCTAGGGTTATTAATTAATGCGCAAAAGTAGATAAACAACTTCTTTTAGGTCCCTAAATTCTGATCGCAGACCTTCGCAAAGGTCTAGAAGCCATTTCCTTAGAGCTACAGTGGTGGATCGTAGAAAGATACTTATCTGTGCAACAGCAGATCTGAGCAACACAGGCTTAAGACCACTTATCACATTGTCTCTGGATGTAGAAACCTAGTTCTAGTAGCCCCCAATACTGCTTCGGGTGAGGCTGCAGCCTGCGTTATGCAGGTTGTTGTCGAAAGGGCCAAAAGTTAGGGTTTTGTTGGTTGGCATGAACAACTCTGAACCTGGGTCACCCCCCCTTAAGCCAACACATAGGCTTCCTGCCATCACCCTTGTTTTTCTTCTCATACTTAAATCCTTGTCCTCTATCAATTGCATTAAATTTCTTATAAGGTGTTGCATTCTCCTTGTCATTTGTATCTCGAGGTTTTCCATTATTCTTAGCCCACTTTTCTTTATTTTTCTCATTACCTGTTCAATCCTGCTTAGACTTAGTCTTGTGCTTCGATTTCTCATAATAGTGCTTCAACTTTCTAATGGCTTCCTTCACTGATATAGGATCATCAAACTCAATCTTGTATTTGAATGATACTGACAACCCATTGACAATTATTTGAATCCTTGCTTTCTCCACCTTAAGATAATGCACATATCTCAACAACTCCAAGAATCAACTAATATACTCCTCATCGATCATAGATCCCATCTTCAACTCATAGAACTCCTTTGCCCTATCATCATAATATCTTTAAGATAGATGATTCTTCCTGAAAAGTCTATCGAATTCACTCCAAGTCAAATCCTCTTCTTAAATGCCTCTGACATGCTTCACATCTTCCCACCAAATGTATGGCTTTATTTAATTTTTAAAGTAGTTATCCTGACTTTAATATTTTTTGAATAATCATGCAATAAAAAAAACTTATTCATCCCAAGCAACCAAGCTTCTGCATCTCGTGACTTCTTCATTTCTACATCAAATGTAGGAGGCTTTTCTTTCTTGAACTCCTCTGGAAAGTACTGCTTCTCACTCCTACTATATGGATGGTGGTAGTGATGACGATGATGTCTCTCTAAACCATTACTAGAATAGAACCCATGGTCATTATCCCACCTGTCAGGTGTATCAAGCAACCTACCATCTCTTACTGTGTCATCCATGTCAAACATGTATCCTAATTGAGAGATGCTTCCATATGCCTCGTTGGTCCTTTCCTCTTGTCCATGACTGATCCTAAGCAGTAAATGTATGTACAATTTTGATCTACTTTGAAGAATCATTGCATTGACTTCTACTTGCTTTTCCTATTCTCTGGCAAGCCTTTCCTATGATTGAATGATCCTTTCATTATATTCTTTACAACTTCTGATCTTTGCTTTCAAACTTCTCAATGTATTTGCTATGTCAGGGGAATACTCATCTCCACGTTGTTCATCTGATATATAAGGAGAATCGCGTCTAATTCCCTCTCATAATAGCTACAATAGCATTAGTTATTCCATGCATAAATTGACAATTCATATATTCATCAAAACATATCAAGAGCCATAAGTAATATACATCACATAACGAACATATAACCAACAAAGAACGGGCATAGAAACCATGGCAACTTAGCCATAATATCACCAACATAATCACTACAAATATACATGAATCACAATAGAAGAATAAATCTTATTTACATATGAGAATATCAACCAAGTTAGGGACTTCCACGTACCACCCGACCATATATTGGGTTGAAGAAAATCTTTCTTTTATCTAATCACCCACGTGCCATATTCCAAGCATAAATGTGTTATCTTATGGAATAAACCAAACAAAACCAAACCAGAGCTTCCAAATGCTAAACCACCTCAACCCTCAACCAATGATTCTGCCTCACGGTCGAACATCACTAACACCAACTAGATTGGTCTCTACCCAAGTTTTACAAGGCTCTAGGAACTAGTACCTCAACCCACAACCTTCCAGGGCTCCAGAGCATTTGTCCAAACCAACTCCAGGGACTAGTCTCTCAACTCACCAAGGGTTCTAGAGTGTTTGTCCCAACCTAGACTCCAAGACTAGTAACTCAACCCAAGTTGTTCCATGGCTTCCAGAGTGTTTGTTCCAACCCACAACCATATGGAATTATGAGCACTAATCATAAAACAATCGAGTGGAAAAAACCCCAATATTGCTACCTAGGAAATGGCAAGGCAAGCCTAAAACCATTGTCAATCCAGGCAATCCTCCATGCCAATGACATCACATAACCAGATAACCACATTCATATACCATGAATCCATAAATTAACAGGGAAATCACACATGAAACCTATTACCTACAAAGCATTATAGTTGTAATTGTTGATCCACATGTCCCCTTGTGATTTCATGCTTTCCTTTGCCTTCTTTCTCCAAATCCAAGTGAATACTAGAGTGCTCCAAGTATGCTCCAAGAATGCTCTAAGTGTGAAAGAGTATGAGAGAATGGAATAGAGCTCAACCCAAAAACTGTCAAAAGTTGTGAATTGATCCTCAAAAGAATTTTTATCATTGAGGCCTCTATTTTCATTATTTTCATTCATTTTTCCGCTCATGCAAATTGGTGACCTTTCACCTTCCCTTTCTCCTATTTTCCTTTATTTCATAAATAAAATGCCAATTAACGCCACTTTGCCTTTGCTAATGCCTTTTCTAATTTCCATAGCCATTAATTAAGCACAAGTGATACCCATCACTACGTTTTACTCAACATTCAACTTGGAATATGTGTCCCATGACCTTGGTATTATTTTTATTTACAGGAAAATCAACCACGGATTGTTACAAAATCATTGTCCAAAGATAACCCTATTTCTATGGCTAGTCTTGCAAGAGAAAATCCTCACTTGGTACAATCTCCTGAAGCGTGGATTCATAGGTCCATCCAGATGCATCATGTGTGGGGACCAAGAAGAAACAATAAACCATATTCTAAATAAATGTAAAATTGCCTCCACCATTGGGACTAGGGAATAGAGGTTTTTAGAATCCTAGACAAGAACAAAGCTTCAATTTTGAGCACCTTAGAAACCTAGAAACCCGAATATCTACCCAATCTATTGTTAGCAGAGCATGGGAACTATTCCTGGGAGATCTTTGTTGGTTCATATGGAAAGAACAAAATGAGCAAAGTTTCAAAAAATTGCAGGTTCCAAAGGAAATACTCCTTACCAAGGAGAATAAGATCATTTAGAACTCAGTCTTGGTCTCTAACCTTCTATCAGAAAAGGGTCCACCCCGAGCATTAGACATTCAAATTCTATAGCTCTTCCAACTTGAGCAAATCCCAACCCATGTCACGTGAAACCCCTCTATTTCTTCCAACATTCCAAAGATATGGTCTCCTCCTAACATGAACACCTTTAAGTTTAATTTTTATGGAGCCTCGCGAGGCAACCCAGGCCAAGCAGGCTTCGATTGTGCTTTCAAGAACCACGAAGGGGTTATAGTATGGATCTACTATGGAAAAATGAGGATTATCACAAATAATATATCAAAGTTGCAAGCCTTGGAATAGGACCTCAACGTAGCAAATTCTTGCAACTTAGTTCCTTTGACCATGGAAGGAGACTCAATAGTGGCAACCCTTGTTGCCAGAAAGCTCCAGCATGGCACTCCGGTCAGTAAGGTCACAACCAACTGGCTTATTTCCAATACGTTGCATTGCATCCAAGGACACGTCATTGGCTTAGTTGGGGTACACATTCAAGCTGTTAAATTGAACTCTCTTGCTAACAGGGTTGCCAATAAAGGGACAGATGGCAACGAGATCCTACACTCCAATGCATGGCAAGTAACACCTGTCGACAAGTTGCATCATGATTGCAAGGATATCATTCGAAAGGATAGGGAGAGTACTTCCCACCCGAAGTGGATCCATCGTCGCTTCATTCAACACCCTTTCTCATGATGATAAAGGACATAAACATTCAAGGAGGTGCTGCCATATCCCTCACATGCACCCTCCCTCTTAGAACTCTTAATGAGCTCTCGAACAAAGGAAAAATTCCCTTCTCAGGGAATTACTGGCGCAACCGCCCACCCCGTTCATCTGATTGTATCATGAATCACTCGAATGCAAGGGATGATATTGTTTTACGCATGATGGGTGGTTGCGTTGGTGTTTCAATAATTATCCAAGGCCCATTAAGGGAGACGAATCACAACTCATTTCTCAATTTTGGTTCGAGTCTCCAACCCCTGTTTCTATTCTCTATTCCTTTGTCTTTCCTTCTGTGTCACTGCCTTTTTCCCATTCCCTCAGATCTCCGCCACAATCCTCCATGCGCTTCTTGACTCATGTTTTTTACGCTTTCCTTGTGTCCTCTCGATGGCCAATCTCACCCAATAGACCAGGGATTCCTATTTAGGCCATAGGAGTAGGGGTCGCAACATTGATCGACGAAGACATGCCAACATGCGCCCCCGAATAAGAGTAGAGATTGCATCCCAAAAATATGCTCTTAACTTTCATGCTCAATTTCACTCAAGACTAAAGTTGATATTGAACATCTCTAGGAGAAGGTCGCAAAATTCAGTGAAACACCAACTTTGAAGAGGTGGACGCCTAATTTGAATGGATCGAGGACCCTTGCTTACTAGAGCCCAGGGAAATATCTACAGCCCCACCGTAGAGCTAGCTTGGAGCATGGAAACCCTGATGGGCCTAGCCATGCAGGACAACAAAAAGGCCAAGAAGACACTAAAGGATAAAATCAACCTGCTAGATGCAAAATTAATTGTGCTCGTTGATAAAGTGCACCACCAAAAATTTGTTACTCGCACCACGGAGTCCCCTCAGGATGAGATGAACACATGAATCATCAATCAATAAAACCTAGATGAGGGAGTCACCTTTGACACCTTGACCCACTTGAAGGAGGAAGGTGCTAAAGCGAGTGGGTCGCCGACAAATCTTATCCCCATCTTGGGGGGACTAACTTTTAAAATTTAAGTGTCATGACCATAAATTTTTGTCTCGCTTTTGTAAATATAGCCCTGTGGATGCATAGTTGTTTGCTTTACTAGTTTAGAAAGGGTTTCGATGCTTCCAACCCAGGTCATCAAGTCAACAGAGGGACCTTGGGCAACTCTATTATGGAGTTTTTTGCCCCTTATTATTTAACTATGTATCTAATTAGGTCAAGTAGGATTTTGAACTTTCGACAATACAAAATCACAAAAATGAATGATTCTATAGATGGTCAAGCTTTCAGACGGGCCGACCTGCAAAGACTCTGATGTATTCCCAATATTTTTTCTTAAAGTAATATAATTCCCGACTTACAAAAAAAAACACAACCTTAATGGGGATGACCCACACTGCTACACATAGTATTGATGTTAGCCTCCAAAACAATCATGAAAGGAAAGCCCATCTATTGAGGGGTAGATTCAAGGATAGTTAGCAACAACATTCAATTTAATGGCTTCTTGCGAGATGGATATTAATGCGTCTAGCTCATGCATTGATGTCGCATTCAATCTCCCAACACACAAGTCATCAATCAATCTAGAGCATTCACTCTTTGAAAATGAGAATGGAGGTTGCCACTTAATTTAACAAAGTTTCCAATTGGTCACAATGAAATGTTCAAAAATTATTTAAGAATTTTTTCTCTCACATTCAACATAGGTGTCATTCAATTTGGTGTTTTCAGGATGATAGGAGGAAAAATACTTGTAGGGGATGCTTGGTTTCTAAATAATTAGAAGGATCGGGCCCTCCTACCCTGGTTCATTTATCTTTGAAGGTTTTGTGAGTCAAATTCTATTTTTCCTCTTCTACTCCTTTATGTGGCTTACATCTTAGTGGAGTGATATTTTTGGGTCACAAGCACTCCTTTCTCTCTCCACTTAACTTCGCTCAGATATATTGCTTCTACTGGGTTTTTATATCATCTATCAATTTTTGTTCTGGCTTTTTGCACTTGGGTTCTTTTGTTGGATGGTCTACTAGCCTCTCCTGTTTAATTGGCCCTCTCTCTCCCTTATTCGCTTCTCTCATATCCACAACTCTCCTAGTAGCTCACCCTCCCTTTCTCTCAACCCCTCATACCTCCCACCTCTCGAATCACCCAGGTGCTTCTCTAGATTCATTTGTTTCTCTCACCAATCATCAATAATGACCAAAGAGAGGGAACACTTGAGAAAGGGTGGCGGGAGACATAGCCCAACAAGAAATTCCCAAACCTCGACAACCCACTACAAGGAACACACCCCCTTGGTGGCACAACATGATATATCTAATATTGAGCAAGAGTTGGTTGACGAGAGGAATGAAATGTCATATTCTAAGATCTTAGTGGAATTCAAGAATTTAGTGCTAGATTTGGGCACCCCAAGAGATCCTCAAAATCAAAATTTGCACATGGTTTATATATATTTGCACATCAAGAATTTGCTAGAAAAAGTCATGTTTGATCGTAATGAGAGCATAGATGAGCTCCACCTACTATATCAAATCATGGACGAGAGAATACAATGAATGGAGGTGAAATTTCTTCCTGACAGGGCATTACCACCCCTTGGAAACCTCATATGTCCTGCTCTAGCTAGTTAATGACATGGCATCCATGTGGTGAAATGCCACTAGTAATAATCTCAATGATTTCTATAGCTTTCAGTTTTATGGTTCTATGTTTTGATCTATTTTGGGTTTTCATGGCTTTCACAGACACATTTTGTAATTATAATAACAATGAGCATGGTCACACCCAACTCAAAATATGGTGCTTGATGACCTTAAGCATAAACCTTGACCAGTCTCCTTCGTTATGTTTCCATTTTGGCAGACTAGAGTTGGTCAGGAGGACTATTTGTAACATGCATTGTATATATTTGATAGTGTAATATAAGTTTATGAACTTGTAAAGAAAAGACAATTATAATAATAACAAAGTTTTATTTTTTTTATTATGAATTGGTCACATATTATGAATGTCATAGAAACAGGGAAAAAAAGTCTCTTTAGTTGGTTTGTAATAAAAAATAATAAAGACTCATTTATGATCAAATTATTAACAAAAAAATAAAAATGATTATTATCTTATTAATTGATAATGAATTAAAAACGGGACTGTCTTTATAGTTGATTTCACCGAGAGTAGTAAGGTACTCTACAACTTAGTATGGAGGAGAGAGTAGTGAGGTATTGTACAACATACTATGGAGGAAATGTTATTACAGAAGTGGCAATAATAAATAAACAACTACATATGCACATATGTTTATGACAACAAAAACATAAATTAGTGTAAATTCATATTATACCCAACAACCCACTTAATAGGGTAGGGTTTCAGAAGCAAATTATCAAGGATAGATACCTTCATAACAGGTCGGTCCATGATTGGTTTAAGGATGGAGCTTGATCTTCGTGTTCATTTTCATATATTTGGAGCAATTTGATCAAAGTTAAACAATGGTTGATGGGTAATATTTGCTAGGAGTTTGGGTATGGAAATAAGGTGGAGATCAAACTTGACCCTATCAGGGATTTTGTTGGTGACCATATTTTACTTATCGGTCTTATTTGACTCATTCATAATATGGGATTTCACTACATTAACCAGTTGTGGGTTACTCAAGTGCCCTGCTCTATTTATCATTCTTTGATCAACACTCAAGACTTGGGTGTTTATGGTGAATTGACATGTGTTTGGGACCAATATATCAACTGCATAAAACAGGCTGGTATTTCATTAAATGGAAGGGAAGATAAATTTCTATGGGATGGAATATTGGTACAAGGACATATAATTCTTGCAGATGTTTATAGATATATCACTGGTGCAAATCATTGAATTGGGTTTGGGGAATGGTTATGTAAAATGTGGAATTGGAATATGTCGCTAAAGCTTAAATTACTTCGATGTTGACGCGACATAATAAAATACTTACATGGGAAAATTTATGTAAACGTGGTTTCACTGGTTCGAGGAGATGTATTTTGTGCCAACTTGGCTGAGATGATGTGGCAAATCTTTTCTTAGATTGTCCATTTGTAATTGTTATTTTGACTCGAGTGCTAGAGATCCCCGATTTACTTATGGACTAGAATTCCTCTTCCATTGAAGTATGTTTAATGGATTGGTGGAGGGACTATAAGGAATTTGATATACTTATTATCTACATTTTCTAGGTCTTTTGGTGATGTAGGAATGCCATTATTTTCGATAATAAGCCACTGAACATTAAGAGTACATTACAGTGAAATTGGTCCAATGGTATTTAAAGGTAATATGATACATATAGTGATAAAAAATATCTAGAGCATATTCTTGGATGGTCTCTTTGATGGGGAAGCTTATAATTACATGTTGGAAATGGGGGGGTCACTGTCATTAAGCAAAGTCACTTTTTTTCATTTTAGTTGGAACGATGGGAGGGAGACCAACACTAGAGCGAGAATCATTGCTCTATGGGGTGTTTTACATTGTGATTGATGGTTGGCTATTGAGTCATTGAAGGTATATGGTGATTCAAAGGAAACGATTCATTGGGCGATGGAACGTTCAACTATGGACCCACCTTTGCTCATAAATTGGTTGAAACGAATCAGGATATTGATTAATATTTTCAGGGAGATGCAATTCTCCCACATTTACAGAGATCATAACAACCTTATGGTCACTTTATCAGAGGGACATAGAGTTCACCATGGGGAGATTATATATGTAACACCTTCACCCATATTTATCTGCTTTTACAAGCTCTCCAAGGTAAACATGAGTTGAGTGTTACTGTGACATGACCTGACCTCCAAGTTATAGTTATGGAAGTGGGGCCTACAAACCAAAACACATACTACCACCCCTCAGGGACACTAGATCACTCAGTAATCTGACAGCCACCCCTCGTGATCAATCCCTATGTTGGAACTCATTTTCACAACCTTGACACCCCAACTGCACCCATAACACATTGTGCATGTGGTTGGGAGTCTACAACAACACCCATAAGCCATCCTACATACGATTATGACTGAATTCTCCCTTTTCTCTATCTGTGGTTGTGAGATCTGTGCCACTTTTTCAAGGATGGCCTACAGGGGAACTACCCAGAAATTCCCATAACTCTCTAGAATCAGGTCTAAGATGCTAACAACTCTAAACAATGAATGATAAGGATATAACTCACTCAAAACATGTTAGTCTCATGATAAACATCTCGTCAAACATATGGTAAACATAGTAGTTACGAGTCATGAATGCATATTTGATCATGGTCGTCTTAACTTCATCAAAGAATCATTAAGAAGGCTCAATGCCCTCTCAAGCTAGCTACAACAACACTTGTTAGCCCATGCATTCATTTTCCTTAATTTTCTCTCTAATTTCCCTTCATGCATATTTGTGTCTCTTCATCTTCTTTTTCTCCTATTTCCCTTGCCAGTGCCTTTTCCAATTTCCATGGAAATTAATAAACCACAAGTGATGCCCACTATAATGTTTTACCACGATTCAGCTTGGAATACGCGTCCCATGACCTTGGTCTTATTTTTATTTACATGGAAAGTTAACCTGGGGTTGTTACAAACCCCTCCCCCTTGGGGGGACATCGTCCTTAGTGTTCTATGACACTTATTACCAACAAAACATACTACTTATGGAGGTTTATAAGCACAACTTGATGTAGTATCTACAAAGAAAAAAAAAACTATTGAAACATGAAAAACATACCGCTTATGGAGCTTTCTAACACAACTTGATACGATATTTACAATGACAAACATATATACTTATGCACCTTTGCTTCAACCAGCGAATACTCATACTATTTATAGAGCTTTATAAACACAACTCGATATAGTATTTACAATAATATGCACATTTAATCTAACCAACAAATAAAAGGACACGATGTTTGCATCAGTGAAAAGGGAATCCAGAGACTCACACCTCCACCATCAAAGTAGTACAGGATTCACCTCCTTCCCAGGAAGTCCAGAATCCACTACCAAAATCAAAGTCTGCCTATAATGTCCAATGCTACAATCCTTGCACTACTTGTTCTCTCAAAGTAGTTACCAACTCATTGTTCCAAAGCACACTCCTAATGTGCTTTTGATTCCATTTGGCAATGCTAATGACCAAACCAAATTTATTTGTCGACCTTCCCTTCTTTGATTTCCAGTCCCTTGGGAAATTTTGTCACCCCCTTCCATGTAGTCACTCACCTTCCAAGTTCCTTGACATCCCCTTCTCTGCTACACAATCTCTCTAGCGATCCATCCCTTGGCAAGGTTTCCTTGCATCGGAAGGTCCAAAAACCAAGGCATATCCCTGCCTCAAAACCATCATACCAGTCATAGCATGTTCATGGAAATTAATGGACACTATTGGTTACTAGTGTCCCAAAATGATCCTACTCCTTAATGATTTACCAGCACTCTGTTGCATGTTCCAAATCCTTTTACTGTTGCTGCTATCATTATTACATTCAGTTCCAACTACCCAAACCGTGCATTTCCATGCTTTCCTGTACCAAGCACATAATTTCCATTAGACTCAAAATGAATTAAAATCAAATCATACCTCATTAATAGCTTGTCAATAAGGTACGCTTGCAATTCCGTTTAATTCTCATCATGACAAGTCAAATTAACTCCTTGATCAAATGATCATGTATAAACATATCACATTTGGTTAGCTCAAAACTCAACCATCATAAATCATAATCGTAGATTATGTGCATAATTAAAAACTCAATAAAATATTGATACTTATCTTTTAAATGGTTCTTTGTTTCTGCATTTATTCTTTGTCCTTTTCGTACACACACTGGATCAGTTGCCCAAACTCGGCAAGCACCGAGTGCCTTCTCTTCTCTTTGACCACATGCACACATTGGATCGGTTTCCAACCCAACAAGCACCAAATGCCTTCTCTTCTCTTCTCACCTAAAACAACAACAGAATCGATAGATTATACTACCTAATCCCTTAATATCAACAATAAGGTCATCCAGAGACTATACTGCCTCCTCCCTCAATATCAGCAACAAGGACATCCAGAGACTATACCACTTCTACCCTCAATTTCAAAAACTCAAGATTGGTCTCTTCACAAGCTATCCAAGGATCCAGGGACTACTATCTCAACCCACAACCTCCAGGGAACCCAAATTGTTACAGGGCTCCAGCCCACAACCTCTAGGGAACCCAAGCTATTACAGGCTCCAACCCACGACCTCTAGGGACCACTATCTCAACCCATGACCTCCAGGGAACCCAAGTTGTTAAAGGGATCCAATCCATAGCCTCTAGGGAACCCAAGCTTTTAGAGTGCTCTAAAGGTCCTGTTCCAATCCACAGCCTCCAAGGATCCCGAGAACCAATCCCTTTCGCAACACGTACACATACACAATGTACAACACAACACATATACATATGCAGAGTACAACACAATGAATACACATATCGCAATACAATGACTATAAATACACATGACACAGCACCACATGTACACAATGTAACATACACCACATGTACAACATGTATGCAACAACAATACTGCACATCAAGAGACTACACCATCTATAACAGGAAACCTTGCTTCTAGTGTCTTTCCCATGCCTCATTGCATGCATCCACAACCCAAGTTTAGGGTCTGTGGCTCTTTCCACTATCCATGCTTGTCTCAACATGTGCAGATCACAATACTTTCATTTTTTTGATGTAGCCTTCAGCATTGCCTGACCATAACATAAACATAGGCATAGTTACAAATGCATAATATCAAAATCATATCCACATGATACTAACCTTATAGATCTTCCGGGGATACTTTTCCCACCTGATTCATCATAAAACTAGGAACCTTTTCGTGCCATTCACTTGCATAAAACAATCATTCTTCCATAATAATGATCCTTGATGACCCTATCAGACAATCGCACTCATGCATACATACATACATACATATACATATACTTATACTTATACATATACATGTATTAGGCATAATCATGATCACAACACAATTACCAGTGTTTCTAAGGTCAAGATTAAGAGTACTTCCATTATCCATGCAACGCATGCATACTATTGAGAACGACAATTCCCAACTTAGCCAAGGCATCTAATACCTCAAATCCATTTACTTTACCTTTCCTGATTACATGTCTCATCATTGTCCTGCCACTGTCCATTTACCCTAATGGACCCAACCATCCCAACCGATTTTCATATTCTTGCCTTCAGTTGTGCTTTATTCATACATCGTGCTTTACCCATGTCTTATATTACCTGTTGAGTTTCATTCAACTCTCCTTGAATTCCATTAACTTTTCTCTTTCCCCAACCAATTCCTAAGACCGTCAAAAGATAAAAGGCAAGAAAAGAAATGAAAGATAAAGGAAACAAGGAAAACCAAACAACAATACAACACCACAACAAAGTGGCATGGCCATGCACTAGTCAGAGTAAAAAAATCGTAAATCAAGCACAAATAAATCATGAAACATAGAAAGAACAAAACTTTCAACAAAGACATTGACTCAATCCCCATGAGCTCTTAGTGCTTCCAAGGGTTCATGAGTGAAATCTTAGCCTGAGCCTTCCTTAATATCTATGGCAACCCTTTTTTCTATGTAATTCCCTATATCATACTTCCATAAACACACAATTGTCAATGCATAAATAAATATAGAAATATACTAGTTACCTTGCTTTGTTGTACCCAACACACTGCCCTGCAACTGAACACCTGCACATATCATCTCTCAAGGGATTCCAATTCCCTTGACGATTCCAACTATAAAAGGAAACCCACTATTATGCTCGCATTTGATCAACCATCTTCCAAGTAGCTTCCTCGACACCAAAGTGTTTCCAGGCACTTTAACTTTGTCTATTGCTCAGTCCCAAAGCATGAACTTCTTTCGTTGTAAAATGCATTAAGGCTCTGCCTGGAACTCTCCCTCTAGTTCCACCTTCCATCTCAAAAATTGATATTTGATGATATGCCTACCTGTTATTGACTATAGCACAGATATGGGGAATGCTCTGACCTACATCTCCAGCTATTTGCGCCTCCTGAGCACTATAAATATGAGGCCTGCCATGCATCCTGTTGCACCACTTTGATACAAAGGGAAATCCTTCATGCGATGATCTCCACCACAATTTCAACATCGCAATGGTTCTCTGCCATCACCTTTATTTTGTTGCTCCACGGGTTGAGACCCATGTCCTCTCTTAGTTGCATTAAACTTCTTATGAGATCCCACATTCTCCTTGTCACCTACATCCTGAAATATTTCTTTCTTCTCAAGCCATTTTCCTTTAGACTTATCATTACCTTTCCAATCACACTCAAACTCAAGCTTATTCCTTTATTGTGACTTCCTCCAATGACCAGGGCTCATCATACTCAATCTGATCTTTGAATGTTACTAGAAACTCACTGATGAACCTTTAAATCTTTGCTCTCTCATCCTTGCAATAAGGCACATGCCTCAACAACTCAAGGAATTTGCTAGTGTACTCATCACCAATCATAGAACCCATCCTCAACTCATAGAAATACTTGGCCCTTTCATCATAGCATATTTCAGACAAGTATTTCTTCTTGAAGAGTCTCTCAAACTCATCCCATGCAGCTATGCTTCTGCATCTTCTGACTTAGTCAACTCACCATCCAAATTAGGAGACTTAGATTTCCTAAACTCATCTGGAAAGTACCCCCTCTCGCTCCTCCTGTAAGTATGTTGTCTATAATGACGATGATGCCTCTCGGAACTAGAGCTAGAATAAAATCCATGAGTGCTAGCCCTCATGTCAAGTGTATCCAAATATCTGCCACTTCTAACTGTACCATCTTTGTCCATCTTGTATCCTTTTCGAGACCTACTACCATATGCCCCATTAGTCTTTCCTTCATGTCCATGGCTAACCCTCAGACGTCCCTACTTTTACAAATCTATAAGGTTATAAAGAATGACTGCATTAACCTTGGCTTGAATTTCTTGAGCTCTAACAAGCCTTTTCCTGTGCCTCAATCAACCACCCATTGTCTGCCTTGCAACTCGCAATTTTCCCCTTCAAACTTCTTAATGTGTCTGCCAAGCTAGGAGATTATCCCTCTCCTTGCCTACCAATGTCTCTTCCAACTTGTATAGAGAGTCATATGAATTGTACTCAATTGTCTTGCTCTTCAACTTTGATCTTCTATTTCCTGCAAACATATCGTGTTAGATAAACCAAATAGAATACATAATCAAAATCATACCTCAATGTATCTCATGGGAGGCTACTGCATCTGCACATGCCAATCCAAATTAGCATGATACATAATAATATCAAGAACTTAACCACAATGACAATAATCATGATGCATGTGACTGTGATGCAATAACAACAAGTTAACTGTCACACATGACTAATCGATAAACGTGCATATGACTGCATTAATCAACTAACATCTATCATGCATGTAACCAAAATAATAATAAAATAATGGGCATGCATATATCAACAATGGACAATCATGCTTGCATGCCAAACATATAAACATGTATAACAATCTGACACCCCCTCCCACATTTACCTGTTTTTACAAGCTCTCATATGTAAACATAAGTTAAGTGCTACTATGACATGACCCAACCTCCAAGTTCTAGTTATGAAAGTGGGGCCTACAAACTGAAACAAATACTACCACCCCTCAAGGCACTAGATCACTCGAGAGTCTGACAACCAAACCTGGTGATAAATCCTTAAGTTGGAACTCATTTTCACAAGCTTGACACCCCAACTGCACCCATAACACATTGTGCATGTTTTTGGGAGGCTACAACTGCACCCATAAGTCATCCTGCATGCGTTATGACTGAAATATCCATGTTTTGTACCTGTGGTTGCGATATTTGTGCCACTTTTTCAAGGATGGCCTATAGGCCACTACCAAGAAATCCCAAAACTCTCCAAAATCAGGTCTAGGATGCTAACAAGTCTAAACAATGAATGTTAATACTATAACTCACTCAAAACATGTCAGTCTCATGATAAACATTTCATAAAACATATGGTAAGCATAGTAGTTATAGGTCATGAATGCATATATGATCATCATCATCTTAACTTAATCAGATAATCATCAAGAAGGCTCAATTCCCTCTCAAGATAGTTGCAACAACACTTTTTAGTCCATGCATTCATCAATCATTCAATAACTTATCAAATCATGAACAAAATCCATGGTAAGAGCACATCATCTAACCAAGCCTATAATCAACATATAACTAGAATAAAATCTGTGGAAATCAACCATAAAATCAATATAATGATCAATACAAGTGCTCATAAGTCACATTGGAAAAATAACTCATACTAACATATGCAAAAGGCAACCAAGTCGAGGACTTCCACGTACCACCTGACCATAGATTGGCTTAACCAAAATCTCTCTTTCAGCCAATCACCCCTGCATCATATTCCAAGCATGAATGGGGGATCATATGGGTTAAACCAAAATAGAATCAGTAGGGTTTCTAGAGGCCAAACTACCTCAACCCTCAACTACAATGATTTCACCTAAGTGGTCCCAAAATCACTAATACCAACCAGATTGGTCTCTTCCCAAGTTGTCTAGGGCTCTAGGATTCTTTCTCAACCCACAACCTTTAGGGAAACCAAGTTGTTACAAGGCTCCAATGATCTCCCATCTTAACCCACAACCTCCAGGGAACCCAAGTTGTTCCAAGTCTCCAAAGATTCTATCCCAGCCCACAACCACCAGGGAACCTGAGAACCAAGAAAAAATCCAAATAAAGAACCCACTACATCATGGATATCCAGGAAATGGAAATGCAAGGCTAAAACCATTGCCAATATAGGCAAATCTCCATGCCAATGAAAATAAATAACTAGAGAACCACATGCATGTATCATGCATCCATATCTCAACAAGGAAATCACACATGCAACTTGTTACTTGCAGTGTATCCATGTTATAGTTTTCAATCCAATCTTCTTTTTCGCTGCCCACCAATTCCTTGTTTCTCCTTTTCTTTCTTTATCCAAGTCCAAGTGAATATTAGGATGCTCCAAATATGCTCTGAGTGTGCAAGTGTATGAGAGTGTAAGAGTGTGGAAGGAGAGAACCAGAAATGAACTGACAAAAGTTGTGAACTATTTTTTGATGAGTTTTTATAATTGATGTCTATACTCTTCCTTTCCTTCTTCCTTTCTTCTTTCATTTTCTTTCATTTCCTCTCTAATTTCCTTGCATGCATATTTGTGTCTCTCCATCTTCCTTTTCTCCTATTTTCATTTATTTCCTTAATTAAGTGCCAATTATGTTAAGAAATTTACTGCATAACATAAATAATTATTGAGAGGAATAAATATAAAAATAACCAACAACAACCATAAACACATAAACGCAAATGTTTGTCTAGGAAAACCCCAAATCCGGGGAAAAACCCAACCTAATAAGATCTCATTAGCATTGGCCAAAACCTTGGCCAATCCGACCAAGTGAGCCTTCACCGCTCACCTCCAGGGCTTGCATTACAATGAAGTCCTTCCAGCCTTTTATAAGCTCCATTACATATAATACCATGGGCATAATACTATGTGTGCACAATACCATGTGCCCCAAAACCATCACTCTTTAACCTGGTCAACTTTGACTCTATCCTGAGTCAAGTTTACCTAACAATTCCCCCTTAAACTTGGCTTGGGGTTCCTTGACTAACTCCAGCCAAACTTGCTAAGTGAGACAATCCCACTCACTCTAGCTCTTACCCCCCTCAAAGTTTTTACCCGGGGTATTGTTAACCTGACATCCCCCCTATCACCTAGGTCTAACCTAGACTTTACCTGTGATCACCGAGGGGTACACATGCCTTACCAGGTCTTATAGTAGTATGCCCATTTACATGCAATAATTTTGACTTCATTAATTTTTTTTTTTGTTTATTGCTGTTACGATTCTGATCCATCCTCTTTCAATTTGATTTGCTCAAAAAATTCTATCAAACCACTCCAACTGCGAGCCCGACAAGAACCTCGTAGATTCCAGCACCGGTGGCCTCACGTAGTAGAAAACGAACAATTTTTGAAGCCGCATGAACAATTTTCTTCTGCTGACCTTCTTTAAATAGCCGCATGAATCCCAAACAATTCGTCAGCATGTTCCAAACCGGTAAATATCGCAAATGCATTGTGATCCCTGGCAGTTACGGCACTATCTTCTGCACATTCTCCTCGAGGTTCTTCCACGTACAATTGTTCCACCATTATTTTCCGGACCCAAATCTATAAAAAAGGTTGCATTGATCTCATCAAGTACTATAAACCCCTAGCATCAAAGAATCCCTTTGAAGCCAATATCTGGCTCTGATACCAGTTGTTAAGAAATTTACTGCATAACATAAATAATTATTGAGAGGAATAAATATAAAAATAACCAGCGACAACCATAAACACATAAGCACAAATGTTTATCCAGGAAAACCCCAAATCTGGGGAAAAACCCAACCTAATAAGATCTCATTAGCATTGGCCAAAACCTTGGCCAATTCGACCAAGTGAGCCTTCACTGCTCACCTCCAAGTCTTGCATTACATTGAAGTCCTTCCAACCTTTTATAAGCTCCATTACATATAATACCACGGGCATAATACTATGGGTGCACAATACCATGTGCTCCAACACCATCACTGTTTAACCTGGTCAACTTTGACTCTATCCTGAGTCAAGTTTACCTAACAAATTATTGCCTCTTTACCTTAGCCAATTTCCATAACCATTAATAAACCACAAATGATGCCCACTATAATGTTTTCCCACCATTCAACTTGGAATACTTCTCCCATGACCTTGGTCTTTTTATTTACATGGAAACTTAACTCGGGGATGTTACAATAAACATTGCTACTATGATGACAAACTTCAAGGGAGGGGGAAAATCAGCTAAACATAAAGTTTTATTTCTTTCTATGGTTGTTGATTATATGGGTGGACATTTTGTGGTATGTTGATAACAATTTTTTAGATATAGTAGTTTCTTTTTTATATGTTACTATATATTAGAAGTTGTTATCATTAGCCTACATACTTGCAAGGAAAGAGGATATCTATTGTACTTTCAGAAATACACTAGAAGTGGTGTAATTTTTTGGACAATATTTGGCCATATGTAAACAACTAGTTATTAATATAAAAGGTTGGTTGGTTTTTTATTCTTGAAAAAAAATCCTAAAGCCACATTTATCAAGCATTAAGAAGCATAAAAAAAATTAAAGTGTACTTTTTTGTAACAATTAATATAAAAATGAATATATAACATGAAATTAAATAACCAACCTAGATCTATCTTAACTCTGAATCTACCAAGCGTCGAGAGGGGTCAAATCTCTTTTAGAGTGAAAAGAGATTTGGTCACTCTGGTTGCTTAGTAGATCTGGAATTAAGATGGATTGAGGTTCGTTTAATTTTAATATTATTATAAACTATTAAAATAAAATTAATTCTTCTTCTCATGATTTGTTTACCCCTTTACTAAATTCTTTAAATACTGGAAATTTTTAAAAAGTACCTTAAAAAAAACAACAACAACAACAAAACAAAACAAAAAACAAAAACAAAAACAAAAAAAGAGGGCAGATTTACCCCTTTGCCTTACTCTAAGAATAAAACCCTAAATCAACACTTACAACAAAAAAAACTAAAACAAGTGCACTTTTCCCCTTACTCTTCGAATAAAACCCCAAATCAACAAATGTTCGCATTGACAATTTCATACTCTATAGCTCTCATTTCAATTTTAAAAAATAATTAGAAAAAAAAAAATCCATTGTAGGTTAAGTTGAATCCTTTAAAATACACTAAACATCAATAAAAGTAGATATTTCATATTGTTTATTTTTGGAAGTATTCAAAGTGGTCTTGTGCTTCCCCTAATCTACCCTTCGTACCTATGCATTGTCTTCCCATCTGCAGACTAACATAGTTCGACTACGAATGCTCTAGATTGTGTTGAAGCTATGGTTTATGGTGGGATGATTTAGGGCAGTGAAAATTGTTCTAAGAAACTCGTTGATCTATTTGCACAACAAAATTCCACATGTTTGAAAATTTTGCTCCAAACCTTTAAGACCAAATTAAAATTCTACTCCTAATGTCAGATTGATTTGATTTGTGTGATGTGTTCAATTGGTTTTTATATTTTATTTATATATAATTATATGTTGTAAGGGTTGACATTACATTAATTACTAAATTTGTAATTAGGATTGGCATTACAATTTTTTATTATGTTAAATGTTAAATTATGCAAGCATTTACGCCTATACATCTCCTCCTATACTGGGCTATAGAGCGTCGTAAAACAAAAAAAGTTATACCACAAAAAATTTAATACCTTTATTAATAAATTCTTAAATAAATTTAATCATTTTCTTAATAAATTCTCATTTAAGACCAACCTAAATCCATGTTAACTCTAGGTCTACCAAGCCCGAGAGGGATCAAATCTCTTTTCACTTTAAAAGAGGTTTGCATCTCAAAAAAAATGATCCCTCAGCATTTGGTAGATTCAGAGTTAAGATGGATCTAGGCTGGTTTAATTTATTTTTTCGTAAGCTTGGTAGATCCTTCCATTTTCATTAATATAAAAGCAAGTTGCATCCACATATGACTAGTTAGGTGGCCTCAACTTTCCCTGAGGGAAACCAAGTCTATTGATCACCTAACAACATGATATGCCATCCAGTAGCAAAAAATTAGTCTTTCTAACCAAACTATATAATTTTGTATGTATTTGCCTTGCCTAAATATTATTTGCCTATAAACATAAGAAGCAACATTCTAAAAATTAAAAGCTTCTCGCATACATAATAAACAAAAAAAACTGAGAAACCAACTAGCAAACTACTCTTCTCCCTCGGTAGATGTAGAATCCACCAGAGTCGGGTCCTTGGCATTGCAACCCGGAAGCTCTATTTGTGAGAGAATGCAAGGGAGGTGATCTTCAATTCGGTGAAGGCGGACATCCTGTTTTTGCATCTTAAATTGGAGCTTCTGGAAGTCCTGTTTATAGTTAGGGAAGTCCTGCACTATTGCCGCCATGCTCACTGAGACCTGCTCCAAGGCCTTTCACAAGATATTCTTCATGGACCGGTAGAGGTACAAGGTCTGCTTAAATTGAGTAACATGACCACGGGTGTACCCTGGGTCCACACCATAGCCCACCAATCCTCCACCTCAATGTCCATCAAACTAGCCTATCATTTTAAATCATCTTCCCATTCCTCAATTAACTTCTAGATTTCCTCACTTGTTCCTTCATGGTATGCTATGGCCACATCATTTATGATGCTAGCGACTGGTTTGTGACCCCCCCTTTTTCCCCCAAAGGAGTTGGGTTGCTCTACCTTCACTATCACCCTGGTTTTCCTACCACGACCTCTGGCAGTCGTTGTCCAAGCCATTGTTGCAAACTTATAGTGTGCAGTGGCGAGAAGGGTAGGGCTAATTGCTTGCATAGGTGAAAGCCCGAGCCTAGAAGTTTTTTACTCCTAGGAGACCCTACCGCCCCACACGCTTGCCAAGGTAGAAGCACAAAACGGTGATTTCTAGTAGAAAATTTGAGGGACTCCCTCCCTTCTCTTCCAATGTTTTCCATCCTTGCCATTCGACCCAAAAAAAAAAAATATATATATATATATATATATATATATATATATATATATATATATATATATATATTATATATATATATATATATTTTTCCACAACCCACAGCATGTTTACATTACAGTCAGAAGAAGGATCTAAGAAAACAATGAGGCTTACATCATAGGTACTAACCCGTACCCAAACCATCGCAAAACCACAGTTATACACCGGAAAGACTTCCGCTGAGTTGAAGGTCATGGGAATTGGCTTTAACATAAACAATACGGCTCCAAGACAGATAGAGAAAAAATCATGACCCTTCCTCAGAAAATACAATAAAACAAAACCTAGAGGCAATGTTGTTGGCAACCAATCCCTGAACCCCCTAGGGCGAACTGTAGAGACACAAACCTCGTATAACCCCATCCTAGAAAGGAGAATTCTGAACCGAATAGACATAGAGACCATGTCAGGAAAAAGGATCAGTTGCATTAGGGAGACATGCTCATGCAACTTCATGGAACCTCGCTTTCTCACAAACCCCATAAAATCAATACCCTACCCCAAATACCTTAACCAGATAAGGTGTTACATGGGGGGGAGAAAGAGATGACAGGTCACATACTAGTTTACCCTTGTCGCCCACCTCGCCTCGATCCACATCATTCCACTGCACTCGACGTCATCCTTCCTCACTTCTTTACCATGGACAAAACACTTACCGACTACTCTCTCAGAGAGATTAACACGATGCCAAAGGTTGGCTTAATTATTAATTATAACTATAACTATAACTATAATTCTTAATTTTATGTTTTTTATTTATTATTTATTATTATTATTATTATTATTATTATTATTATATTTTTTTTTTATTTTTTTTGCCAATTCAAAATGTTAAACATTACCTCATCTCTGCCATACTAGGATCAAATGTTTACATAGGAGTTAAGTTTACTTCTAAACCTCAAATATATAGAAAGTTTTTAATAAAAAGTGGATCATGCAGGGGAAATCTTGGAGAAAATTAATATATATTTTTAAAAGAAACAGGTATTTTATATTAATCCAACTAGAAAACAGGTAAGTACCCTTACATTTAGAGATTTTTCTTCTTCATCAACATTCCAAAATTGTTCAAAAAGAAGCCTATTTCTGCCTTGTCTTTCTCTAGCTATAGTTCAGACTACATTTATTTTGTAGAGCCTCCAAAAGACTTCATTATATTCAACAAAATTACAAAGAATTTAAAACAAAAATAGCTCTTGCTAATTGTTGCCTTCCTTTTAGGCTTGGGGGCTTTCATCTTGTCCAGCTTGGTTTGCTTCCATCTATCAAGGGATAATCGTAGCCATGATCTGTTCGAGGGGCTCGTTGAGTTGTGGAGTTGCCTGCACTCTAGGAGGAGGATTTTCGTGGATATCATACACATCTTTAAGTATACCCAAAGTCATTGTTTCAACTAATAATTCAATACCATCCAAAGTATTGTTTTAAAGTCAAATTGTCCACCTTTATAGCCAGATTATCCACTGTTAGTTGGAGTCGCTCCACGTCCTCACGCAACTCCTCCAATTGCCTTGTTATCAGAGCGAAATTGGAACGGGCTTCCAAGGCCATTAGATCACCTAACTTAGTTACGAGGGCTAAGAGATCTGCCATAATTGTCACAAGTTACTCCTTAACAACTTGAGTTTTCCATGCTGCAAGGTGCTCAAGCTCTAACACAAACCAACGATAATTCCATTACCAACAAACGCCACTTGTATTTCTTAACGCAAACTCTTCTCGCTCCACCATTAGTCTCTTCGCATTCAATGCCATTGTCCTGTCCCTGGACACTCCTAACACATATTTCCATCAATAAACACTTCGCCTTGCCACCAAACTCATGTAAGAGTAACTGCTCCAAAGCTACTAGAGTACCAACCTACATTGTTGATCTAGGAGGCTCTAAAAAGGCTCAAAAATCAAAGAGGGTTGAGGAAAAGCTCAAAAATCAAATCTCTTGTATTTCCACGAAACTAGAGTAAGACCAAAGAGCTTGTCGCAATATTTCCAATGGCGTAAACAACACCTCAATTTGACATTGTATGTGAAAATTATGGCTAGTCAAAGTTTTGGTCAACTAGGCCCCTTGGCTAAATTTAGCCGAGCACCAACTAAATTTGGAGCCCAACTAAATTTGACGGTGCCATTAAATTTGGCGGAAATTAACGAGGCAATAATTTGGCAAGTTGCGGCAATGATTTTCGGTGGCCGGAACTGGTGAAATTGTCGCCTACTTAATTTTTTCGTTGACCCCTAAAAATTTCGTTAGGGGTTTTGAACAGATTGTTAACAACATTGTTTCTTTAAATAAAACAATATGGGTCAGTAGGGCAACAAGTTTGAACCTGTGGCCTCCGGCCCAGAAATACATAGCATAATCACTAAACCACACAAGTGGTCAATAATAATAAAGTTAAAAACATGTTATAAAAACCACACTACCACCGAGGAGAGGGAGAACCACGCTAAGCAGTGGAACCAAGCCAGAGGGGTCTGCCTTGGACACGGAAAATGAGGTGGAATATTCTAAGAGAGTATTTTTTATTATGAGGAATATTCCCTTTGCAGAATCTATGAGGAATCTTGGAGATTCCCTTGGAGCTAATTTTTCATTGTGTCAAAATTATACCGAGTTTATACTCATTTTACTCAGAATTTTGCCAAGATTTTGATGGTGTTGTCAGTTTTCTGATCTAAGCAACAAATGTTTTAGAGGCAGGCAGATGATGGTAGAACCATGAAGGTGGAACTATGACGCAGGACTCTGCATGGAATCTAAAAGATTCCTTGGAGGCCAATTTTTGAAGGTGACATAAGTAGGTTAACTTTATACTCATTTTTTTCAGTATTTTGGAAGGAGTCTGATGATGTAATCAGTTTCCTCATCTAAGTAGCGGAATTTCAGTCAACCCGCATAAAAGAATCTTTATGGAATATTGAGGAATCTTTGAGATTCTCTGGAGGCCCAAAAACGACAGTTTCATAACTAGGCTGACTTTATACTCATTCTTCTTAGTTTTTCGCAAGGAACGTCATGGTCTGATCAATTTCTTCATCTTAGCAACCAAATTTCAATCAGTCTGTAGAATAAAATCTTTGAGGAATCTTTGAGATTCTCGGGGAGCCTAAATTTGACCGAGTTAGAAATGGGTCGACTTTACAGTCATATTTCACAATTTTTTGCCAAGAACTCAACTGTGTAGTATGTTTCTTCAGCAAAGATGTGCATTTTCATGCTATACCTAGAAGTGGAGGTATAAGATGCATTGATGCCATGTCTTATTTTGATTTTTGCTGAGATGATGATTTGATGTTGAGATCCATATATGCCACTTTGTGAGAGGATCCTTGTATGCCACCTTATGTGAGAGTTTGATATTTTTTCATGCTGAAGAAGAGATTTTATCAGTGAGAGTTCCTATGAGAGAATGTCTTGTGGAGAGACATGCCACTCTAGTTAAGAGAGTTCATCCTAGTAGTGACAAAGAACACATCATTTACTCATCATTTTCTTGCAGCAACTAATGAAGTGGCATCCTCAATATTGACACTGGGCCCAGAAACGTAGCCCACATTGGGTGAACTCCATTATCAACATGTGTGCTTTTTTTATTTGATGGTTGTCATTATGTTTCCTCTTCTTTAAGGTATGAAAATGTGGTTTTTCATACTCTTTCACATGCAATTCTGCTAATGTCACATAAGTAAAAGATCTTGGTTAATTCCAGTAGTTGAGAGAATTTGGATCAAGTTTGGTATCACAATGGGTCTTATATTGCTGTGAATTGCAAGTGTATGATAACTAGGGAAAAGTTCCAAAGAGGTGAAGGAAAACTTAAATCCTTTGATCCAAAAGTGGGGAGTGCAACACGAAGAAGGAAAATGGTAGATAAAGATGCTTGGTTGAAGGAAAAGTGAAATTATTGCATGGCCTTCTACGCCATGGCAGAAAAAGCGAACAAATTGTTTGCAAAATATGAGAAGACAATGGTGAAACCAAAGAAGAAGGATGGACTAAATGATCATTCCTCAATGAATCATTAAGGAGGAGGAGAAGAGCCTCTAAAACCTCTCTCTCCACCTTCCAGCGAAATTTATTCTTCTTTCTCTTCTCGTCATTCTAGAGGTAGAAAAAATCATAAATAAATAAAACCCTTTTTCAAGTTGGATTTCAAGTTTGATTTGCTTGTGTTTAGTGGAGAATCTAACATAGAAAAGCTAGATAATTGGATTAGACATGTTGAAGTATATTGTTGCATACAACAAATCAAATATGATGAAGCCAAGATCCATCTAGCATCCATTTGATTGAGTGGCACTACTCTTATCTGGTGGGAAGGCAAGCTACAGAAAGGTGGTAAGAGTAGTCCTAAACTTCTTTCATCTTGGTCTGTGTTCATTCTGGTTTATCCATTGGGTTACAGACAAAAGTCCATGATGGATTGGCAACATTTGAAACAAATTAAAGGTCAAAACGTTCAAAATTTTACGGAGAAGTTTAGGAAACAAGCATTAGCATTGAATGTTACACTAGGCACTCCTGAGATTTTGATGAAATATATTGGCTATTTGCATAGTTATTTGCGTCATTAATTGTTATTATTTGAACCTAAAACTCTTGATGAAGCTAGAGTGAAGGTTGTACATTTTGAAAGTAGGGGAGAGCACGAGAAAGATGACCGCCCAAAGAGGACAACAACAACTACGAGAAAAGAAGCAAAGCCCTCTTGTACTCATTGTGAGAAAGAAGGGAATGATGAGGAACATTGCTGGAAACTACATCCGAAATTGAGGCAAAAGAGGAACAACAAAAAAGAGAAGCAGAAGAAAGTTGCAAATGTGCAACAAGACCAAGAATTTGAATCATAGGATGATGAGAAGATCACAATTGCGGGATTTGCAGGTGTTGGACCAATTAACCTGGGATTATACTTAGGTGATGAAATGAAGATTGCAACTCTTGGGATTGTAGAAGATGGGCATATCGACTTGGGTTCCGATTCGGACGATGAGACAAAGATTTCAACAAATGTTGTACCAAAAATAAGGAGGACACCAAACATTACATGGCTCCAATAACTCAAAGAAATCAACCAAAGTGTTTAGGCAGAGAATGTTGAACTAAGAAGACTCCTACAAAAAGAATAAAAGGAGAGACAAAGGTTATAACATCAGCTCCAAGCCAAGGAGGAGGCTTCGGAAAAGTTACAACATAATAATCCTAAGGTAAAAAGAGATTCTTCAATTTCATGTTCTTTTAATGATGATTATTTTGCTACTTTTGAGAAACATACTACATTAATTGGATCAAAATTGTCGAAAAAAATGGGGTATCAAGGAGAGGGCCTTGACATTAATGACCATGGCATTGTGACTCCCATCAAAGTGGAGGAATTGCCTTGTTATGCATAACTTGGGTATGTCGTAAAAGAGTTTGGAGAATGCTCCAAGACAACCAGTGACCAACCAATGAGGATGATGGGAGAACCTCATCACATTCCAATGATAGTGAGGATTCCACTGAAACTTATCAGAGGCGCACCAGGAATAAGTATTCCCAGACGGCCCAAAGAGTTTGGAGTTGAAATAATCATTATAATCACTGCAACAAGTATGGGCATCAAAGAGCCACATGTCAAATACTTCATGACCAGAAAACACCTATAAAGGAGCCAACTAGAAAAGATGTTCAACAAGATCCACCATAGGGAGATGACCCATTCACTTTGTTGAGTAAGAGATGGTTTTAGTAGATATAGTAGCTTGTCATGGCCACATTTTATAAATCATATGTTGCGAAATGATTGTAAAAGTGATGATGTGTTTTCCCCCACTTATGAAAGCAATATGATGATATTTTGGCCTTTTATTGATAGATGGGGTATTGGTTTTTTTATGATTTTGATGTAAACTTGACCAAAGAGTGCATTATAAACTCTTAGAAAGTATGGGGTTGTTTGAGTCATGCTTGTAGTTTGCAAAGATTATCCTACACATTTTCATAGAATGCAGGTGTCGGTTTGTCACTTATGGCTCAAAAATACAAAGAAGGAAGTGTGGCTTGATAGGGCACGTGCAAGTTGTAGATTATGTTCATGCTTTTGGAGGAACAAAAGCTCCTCAATGGAGAGGAATGATCCAAGTGGCTCCAAAGAGGCTCAAAAATCAAAGAGGGCTCAAAAAAGATCAAAAATGAATTTCTTGGATTGCCATGAAACTGGGGTCAGATCGAAGAGCTCGTCACAATATTACCAATGATGCCAACTACATGTACCTCAATATGACATCATATGTGAAAGTTATGGCCAGTCAAAGTTTTGGTCAACTAGGCCCCTTGGCTAAAGTCAATAGAGTGCCAACTAAATTTGGAGCCTGTCTAAATCTGGTGGAGCCAATCAATTTGGCAAAAATTAATTAGGCAACAATTTGGCACTTTGCGCGATGGTTTCCAATGGCAGGAACTGATGAAATTGTCGCCTTCTTAATTTTTCCAGTGACCCCCAAAAATTTTGCCGATGGTTTTGAACAGATTGTTAACAACATTATTTTTTTAAAATAAAAACAATATGGGCTAGTAGGGCCACAGATTTGAACTTGTGGCCTTCAACCCACAAATACATAGTGTTACCACTAGACCACACAAGTGGTCAATAATAATAAAGTTAAAAACATGTTATAAAAACCACATTGTTGTTGAGGAGAGGAGGAACCATGCTAAGCAGGGGAACCAGGCCAGAGGGGTTCACCTTGGACATAGAAAATGAGGTGGAATATTCTAAGAGAATATTTTAGATTCTAAGGAATATTCCCTTTGCAAAATCTATGAGGAATCTTGGATATTCCCTTGAAGCTAATTTTTCATTGTGTCAGAATTATGTCGAGTTTATACCCATTTTACTCATAATTTCGCCAAGAGTCTGATGGTGTTGTCAATTTTCTAATCTCAACATCAGATGTTTTAGAGACAAACCGATGAGGGAAGAACCATGAAGGTGGAACCATGATGCAGGAATCTGCATGGAATCTAAAAGATTCTCTAGAGACCAATTTTTGAAGGTGACAGAAGTAGGGCGACTTTATACTCATTTCCCCATTTTTTCGCAAGGAGTCTAATGATGTAATCAGTTTTCTCATATGAGCAACAAAATTTTAGTCAACTTGTAGAAAAGAATCTTTATAGAATCTTGAGGAATCTTTGAGATTCCATGGAGGCCCAAAAATGTCAGTTTTAGAACCAGGCCAACTTTATACTCATTCTTCTTAGTTTTTCGCAAGGAACATGATGATGTGATTAGCTTCTTCATCTCAGTAGCCAAATTTCAGTCAGGCCTTAGAAGTGAATCTTTGAGGAATCTTTGAGATTCTCAGGGAGCCCAAGTTTGATCGAGTCAGAAAGGGGTCTAGTTTACAGTCCGATTTCACAATTTTTCGTCACGAACTCAACCATGCGGTCCATTTCTTCAGTATAGGTGTGAATTTTCATGCCATACTCGAAAGTGGAGGTATAAGATGCACTAATGCCATGTCTTCTTTTGATTTTTGTTGAGATGATGCTTTGATGTTGAGATCTATGCATGCCACTTTATGAGAGGATCCTTGTATGCCACTTTATGGGAGAGTTTGATAGTTTTTCATGCTGAAGGAGAGATTTTATCAGTGAGAGTTCTTATGAGAGAATGTCTCATGGAGAGACATGCCACTCTAGCTAAGAGAGTTCATCCTTGTAGTGACAGAGAACACATCAAGTACTCATCATCTTCTTCCAAAAAATAATGAAGTGACCTCCCCACTCTTGACACCGGTCCCAAAGACGTAGCCCACACTGGGTGAACTTCGTTATCAACTTGTGTGTGTTCTTTAATTTTATGGTTGTCATTATGTTTCCTCTTCTTTAAGGTATGAAAATGTAGTTTTTCGTACTCTTTTGCATGCATTATGCTAACATCACAAAAGTAAAAGATCTTGGTTAATTCAGGTAGCTGAGAGAATCCAAATCAATTGCCTTGATGTGAAGTATAAATGCACTTAAAGCGATGCTCCACATCTCCATAACACATGGCAACATTTACCTCGCTCTCTTAGTTGGTTATTCTTCCACCGCGATCCAACTTGTGAGATTGTCATCCATCCTGCCTCTTCACTATCGTGGGATTAGTGCTATCATTAAGTGGTTTGATAGGCCTCAATTCCATTCTAATCAAACCCCTGGAAGGAGTTTAATTGGGACGCAATGTTCCCTTTCATGCTTAATTTGATGATCAAGGGATATGAAAGATATGTGGGTCTCTTTGGTCCTCATTTATTATCCCTTGCTCTAGATTTTCTCCCTTATTGACTTATTCGTATGCACATTAATTATTTTCCCTTTTAATGTGCAAGAATGTAACCACCCTTCCAAAATTTAATCAATTTCACTGCCCTGTCAGGTTAAACAATAGTTGAAGAGTTACTATGACATGATGTGACCTCTAAGCTCCAGTTAAGGAAGTGGGGCCTACCAACTAACAAAAATTTGACAACTCACAACATCCCTTGAGGCTACAAGACACTCAGGGGCCAAAGGACCACCCCAGGTGATGAAACCCTAAGTTGGGGCTCCTTTTCACTGAGCTAGCCTCCCAACCGCATGCATGACAAGGCCTGAGTGCAGTTGAAGTCCTCCAACTGCATGCACAACATTGCTTGAGTGCGGTTGTGACTCAAATTGTTCAGTTTAGAGCGTGGAAACTCAACCATAATACTGCCAACACAATCGCTACAAATATACATGAATCACAATAGAAGAATAATTCTTATTAACATATGAAAATACCAACCAAGTCAGGGACTTCCACATACATCCCAACCATAGATTGGGCTGAACCAAATCTCTCTTTCAACCAATCACCCGCGTGCCATATTCAAAGAATGAATGTGGTATCTCATGGAATAAACCAAAAAAAATCAAACCAAGGCTTTCGGAGGCCAAACCACCTCAACCCTAAATGAGTCATTCCACCTCACGGTCAAACGTCATAAACACCAACTAGATTTGTCTCTATGCAAGCTATCTAGGGCTCTAAGAACTGGTAACTCAACTCACAACCTTCCAAGGCTCTAGAGTGTTTGTCCAAACCCAAATCTAAGAGCTCCAGAGTGTTTGTGTCAACCTAGGCTCTAGGACTAGTAACTCAACCCAAGTTGTTCCAAGGCTTCTAGAGCGTTTGTTCCAACCCACAACCATAAGGAATTATCAACACCAATCATAAAACATTTAAGTGGAAAAAATCACAATGTCATGGCTACCCACGAAATGGAAAGGAAAGAGTAAAACTACTACCAATCCATGCAATCCTCCATGCCAATGACAATACATAACCATAAAACCACACGCATATACCATGCATCCATAAATCATCTAGGAAATCACACATGCAACCTGTTACCTGCAAAGAAATCCAGCTATAGTTGTTGATCCAACTGATCCATGTGAATACCAGAGTGCTCCAAGCATGCTCCAAGAATGATCTAAATGTGCAAGAGTATGAGAGAATGGAAGAGAGCTCAACCCAAAAACTGTCAAAAGGCTCAACCAAACTATCAAAAGCTATGAAGTGATCCTCATAAGCCTTTTTATTATTGCAGCCCCAATTTTCTTCTTTTTTCTTCTCAAGCAAATATGTGACCTTTCACCATCGTTTTCTCCTATTTTCCTTTATTTCATAAGTAAAATGCCCAATAATGCCACTTTGCCTCTACCAATTTCCATAGTCATTTTAATGACCTCTGATACCCATCACTATGCTTTACCCAACATTCAACTTGGAATACATGTCCATGACCTTGGTCTTATTTTTATTTTCATAGAAATCAACCAAGGGTTGTTACAAACCCCTCCCCTTTGTGGGAACATCGTCCTTAGTGTTCAATGACGCTTATAAACCAGTAAAGCACTTGCTTTCCATGGAGTTTTATAACACAACTCGATGCAACATTTACATCATATCATACTGTTGAGACTATGACCATCATACCATGAACACCATACCACTTATTGGAGATTTATAACACAACTTGACCAAAACACAACATCAAAACATATACCAGAATACATCCACTCAACAGGCGAATAGATAAGGATACATAGTCTACATTTGATCATCCATCTCCCATGTAGCTTCATCTGGCCCAAAGTTCTTCAACTACACTTTAATTTTCTCAATTCTAAAGCATGAGAATCTTTTGTTGAAAAATGCACTAAGGTTCTAGCTGGAATTATCCTTCTAGATCCACATACAATATATACTAGTCAATCACATGATCAACATGTTTCACATATCTTTTAAGCAATGACACATGGAAAACATCATGGACTTTCACTATCTGAGGCAGTGCAATTTGGTAAGCCACTGATCTAATCCTCTCAAGGATCTCGAAAGCCCTGTAATATTGAGGTGTTACCTTGGCACATGAGCCAATCCTCAAGAGCTCCTCTTGGGCTAGATGTGCAAGTACACATGCTCCTCAACCTGAAACTCCTTAAATACCCTATGTTGATCTGTCTAACTCTTCGGCATGTCATATGTTTCCTTTAGATTCCTCTTAACAACCTGCATTTCTCATTCCATCTCTGCCAACATATATGGTCCAATCAATACCCTATTCAATAGATCACTCCAGATGATAGGAGTATTACAAATTTGCCCATAAAGTGTCTCAAATGGACTCATCTTCAAGGAATTATGATACCCATTATTATAGGCAAACTTTACCAATGGAAAATACTCTTCCCACTTCCACTGTTAATGCATGGCATACATTCTCAACATGTCCTCCATAATCCAGTTAAACCTCTCTATTTTTCCATCTACCTATGAATGATAAGTTGTACTGAAGGCCACCTCTGTCCCTAAGCTTGCAAACAACTCTTTCCAAAACTTAGAAGTGATTTTGGCATCTCTGTCTGACACAGTCTTCTTAGGAATACCATGCAACCTCATTATCTCCCTGATGAAAATCTAAGTTACATCACTAGTTGAGTTCATAGACTTAATGCAATGAAATGAGTTACCTTGGTCAACTTGTCAACCTCAAACATAATAGAATCATGTTGCTTCAATGTCCTCAGCAAACCTGTAATGAATTCCATGGAAATGACCTCCCATTACCACTCTAGAATCAGAATCAGTTCCAATAAACCACCTGGATGTTTACACTCTCCTTTAACCCGTTGACAATCCAAACATTTTGCAACATACTCAACCACCTCTTCTTTAAGTTCGGTCAGTGAGAGAACTTCTTAACTGTTGTCAATGTCTTATGATATCTCGAGTGACCAGAATATGGCTTGACATGAAATTGCCCCAAGATAAACTTCTTGAGTTCACTATTGTCTAGCACATAGATCATGTCCCTAAATCTAACAAAACCATCTACAGTGATATTGATAATCCACATCATGATCACATGTACTATGTTTTTGTAACCTATGCTTAAGCTGTTGGTACCTATCATCCTGTTGTCCTGCTTGCAAGATCCACTCCTGCAAGTCTATCCCATATGAACTCATAGCTGGAATGTGATTTACATACACTCTTCTGCTAAGAGTACCTCCAACCTTATTCTCTTTTCCTTTGATGTACCTGATCTCAAAGTCAAACTCACTAAGAGTAGATAACCATCTAGCTTTCCTAGCATTCAGATTAGGTTGATCAAGTAAGTACCTCAACCCACTATGATCACTTTTCAAAATGAACATCTTTCCAAGAATATAGTGTCTCCACATCTTCAATGCATGAACAAGACCACAAGTCACATAGTCTGCTCGTGCTCATTCAACTTCCTTGAATCATAACATACTACCTGTCCTTTCTGCATCAGGAATCCACCGAGTTCTCTATTGCAAGCATCTGTACAAACCACAAACTCATTATCTGGGTTTGCAATCTTTAAAATTGGAGCATTTGTAAGCAGTTGCTTCAACTGCTCAAAACTAGTTGCACATTCCTCCATCCATTCAAATTTCTTTCCTTTTCTATGCAAGTATTTAATAGGATAGGCAATCCATGAGAAGTTCTTGATGAACCGCCTGTAATAACCTATTAGTCCCATAAATGATCTAACCTCATCCACATTCCTATGAGTTTCCCACTCCATGATAGCTCTTATCTTTTCCGAGTCCAACCTATACCTTCCTTGGAAACCACATGCCCCAAGTAATGAACTTATGTATGAAAGAAGCTACACTTACTAAGCTTGGCATATAACTAGTTCTCTCGCAACAGACTAAAGACTGTTGCCAGGTGTTTTGCATGCTCTTCCTCATCCTTAGAATACATCAATATGTCATCAATAAATATTATCACAAACTTGTCTAGATAAGGTTGAAACACACTATTCATCAAACACATGAAAGTAGTTGGAGCATTAGACAAACCAAAAGTAACCATAACAAACTCATAATGCCCATACCTAGTGCAAAAAATAGTCAAAAAATAGTCTTGTAGATGTCTTCTTCTTCGATGTGTACATGATGATACCCTGATCTCAAGTCAATATTCGAGAACATTGTTGCTCCTTTCAATTGATCAAACAAGTCATCAATCCATGACAAAGGGTACATGTTCTTAATTGTCACCTTGTTCAACTACCTGTAATTAATATACAACCTGAGAGTACCATCATTCTTCTTCACAAACAATATTGGTACACCCCAAGGCAACACACTTGGACTAATGTATCCCTTACCAAACATTTCCTTCAACTGTGAATTTACTTCCACTAACTCTGGAGTGCTCATCTTGTAAGGTGCATTTGATGTTGGTGTTGCTCCTAACATCAACTCAATAGAAAATTCTACTTACCTATGAGGTGGTAACTATGAGATCTCTGTTGGAAATACATCCTGAAATTGCTGCAAAACTGGACACCTCTTAAAGAATTTTGCAACCTCAACATCTTTCCCTTTCTCACTATAAATATGCATTGCAAACATACACATCCTTTCCTGTTGTTGCGCTTTATTTGCATAGTTGTGACCATTCTCACTGATGTAGGCTTCTTTTTGCTCTGTAAGATTCTCCTTTCTCCATCATCATCCAAGCACCCAATAGACTTATCATAACAATCCACTTTAGCCATGTGAATGTACAACCAATCCATACCAAACAACATATTGTATGATCCCAATGGAAGTGCATTTAAATGTACTGATGTAGACATACCGTTTAGTTCAAATGCATAATATCTCACCCAATGATGAACTCTTTTCTTAGTACTTGTAGCCAACACCCTCCTCCCACATCTACCCAAGTAACTGACCAATCATGGTAAACATGTGACGATAAGTTACTATGATATGATTTGACCTCTTAAGTCACCTTAAGGAAGTGGAATCAACGGAAACACACCATATAGACCTTCCACATTAGTGGTAGACTCCTAGGAACCATCCCAACATCTCAGGTAACCATCCCCTAGGTCCCACTGAGTTTTTTTACCATTAAACTCCTAGATTCTCCCTTGATATGGGCATGCATGCGTCTAGGAAGCTCTGGATGCTCCCACAGCATGGGCATGCATGTGTCCAGGGAGTTTTCTGCCTAGTGTTGTGCCTGCGTCTCTAGGATTTGAGCCACTTTTTCAGGCCCAGAGCCCAAGTCACTATCCATAACTAAATGACACTTTTAGAACTGAAAGATAACAACAAAATGATGATACATATGCAATTACGTAAACAAGGACTTGATTGGACCCCTACTAGCCATGACAGACATTTCGTCAAACATGTCACAATTATGTATTCTACAGGTTTAAACAATAAATCTGAGCATAGGGGTCTCATACTTATCTAAGATTCACTATGAGGCATTGTTGCCTTATCAATTTCACTGCGTTATCATCTATTAGGCCATATATACATTGTTCATTCAATTACAAGTAAAAAATGATAAGATCCATAAATATCCATTGTCATAATACATGTTCATAACCAGCATAATAACAATAGAAATACCAAGGAAACAACAACCATATAATCCACATAAAAACTAGTATAATACTCATGAATTAACGAGTAATAACCTCATATAAATGATGAAAAATTCGACCAGGTTTGGGACTTCCACGAACCACCCAACCATTGACATGGTTGAGCCAAATCTCTCTTCAACCAATCACCCCCGTGCCATATTCCAAGCATGAATGTGGTATCTCATAAAACACGTCAATCAAAACCATCCAAGGCTTCTAGATTCCAAACCACCTCAACTCATCAAACAGTGATTCCACCTCACGGTTGAACATCAGAACCAGCACCAGATTGGTCTATACCCAAGCCTTCTAGGGCTCTAGAGCATTTGTTCCAACCAAGGCTTTTGGGACTAGTAACTCAACCCACAACTTACTCCGGGCTTCTAAAGTGTTTGTCCAACCAGGGCTTCCAGGACTAGTAACTCAACCCACCAAGGGCTTATAAAGCATTTGTCCAACCAAGGCTTCCAGGACTAGTAACTCAACCCAAGCTGTTACGGGGCTTCTAGAGCATTTGTCCAACTAGGGCTTCCAGGAACTAATAACTCAACCCAAGCTAAAGGAAACATGAGAACCAACTGGAAAATAAATAAATAAACCCACAACACCATGGTTATCCAAGAAATGGTAAGGCTAGGTAAATCCTTTGTCAATCCAAGCAATCCTCCATGCCAGTGATAGATCATGACCAATAAGCCACATGTATGCCAAAATTAGTGAGGAAAACATACATGTAACTCGGTACCTGCAAGAAAAATTGTTGTAGTTGTTGATCCCAATGTCCTCTTGCGCTTTCATGCCCTTCCTTTGTCTTCTTATTCCAAAATCCAAGTATTTCACACTCCTCCAAGAGTGCTCTAATAAAACACTAAGTGCACAAGAGTATGAGAGAGAGAGAATAGAAAGAGAGCTCAAAAACTGAACTGATAAAAGTCTATACTGACCAAGCTTGCCCACTAATCCTCAGAAGCCTTTTCATCAACAAGGCCTCTATTTTCTTCATTTCCCTCCTCACATGCAACCTGTGACCTTTCACCTTCCCTTTCTCCTAATTTCCATTATTTTAGTAAATAAATGTGTCAAAAATGTCATTTTGCCTTTCCAAAGCCTTTATCATTGCCTTTGCCAATTTCCGTAGCCATAATAACCTAAATGAAAACCCACACTAGGATGTATTTCGCATGATTTAACTTGGAATACATGTCCCATGACCGTGGTCTTATATATTTTTACATGGATTTTTAACCATGGTTGTTTCTGAACCCTCCCCCTTAGGGGAACAACGTCCTTGGTGTTCAATGACACCTATAATCAACAAAACTGTTGAAAACAAAACATACTGCCCATGGAGCTCTATAACACAACTCATTGCAGTATTTACAATTACAACTCTGAAACCTGACAATCATATCGTTTACTGGAGCTTTATAACACAACCCATTACTGTATTTACAATAATAACCACATATACACACATGCACATTTGCTTCACCCAACAAATAAAAAGATATGATGCATGTAAGGGAATCCAAAGGCTCACACCTCCACCCTCAAAAGTAGTATGAGGATTCACCTCCTTCCTAGGAAGTCCATAATCCACTCTCAAAGTCAAAGTTGTGTTCCATGTCTAGTGCTACAATCCTATGCCACTTGTCCTCTCAGTGAAAAGTTATCGGCTAATTGTTCCAGGGCACACTCCATCTGTGCATATGATTCCATCTAGCAATGCTAATGACAAAAACAAATCCATCCCTAACCTTCGTTCTCTACTACACAGTCCCTCGGGCAATCTAATCACCCCCTTCCGTGCAGTCACACACCTTCCAAGTTCCGCTGGCACCCCCATCCCAGGCAGTCCATCCCTTGGCAAGGTTTCCTCGCATCGGAAGGTGCAGAAACCAAGGCATATCCCTACCTCATACCATCATACCATTCATAGTATGCTCATGGCAATCAATGGACATTATTGGGTACTAGTGTCCCACAATGGCTCTACCCTTGAAGTGCTTTACCAACATACTGTTGCATTTTCTAATTCCTTTTGTTGTTTTGGATTGCGGATTACTGTGGTGTGGTTTCTGAGAGGAGTTTGGATTTTCCACAGTGCTCATCTTTTTTATATCGACGTTTCGAGTCTAAAACCAGACTCATCATCAGGATAATTGTGTGGAGAAAAGAAGGAAAATGGTAGGTATAAATATGAGAATGGCTAGATGCAAAAGCGAATTGGCCGACTACTGACTATTTAATTTAATTATTTATTATTTAAGTCACT
>APFE030580152.1:145017-180913 GCA_000404065.3 Pinus taeda
TATATATACCTCATAATTATTATTAATACTATTATTTATATTTCACATCATATTATATTTCATTGTTATTTTTAGCTATTATTTATATGTTTGTTATTATTATTTATATTATAGTACTTATCTCTATTTATCATTGATATTTCTCTAACCTAGGTTACTAAAGAGCATACAAGCTAATTTAACCAAGGGCTCTTAGAGGGGTAAGTTATTATGCTAGATGATTCTGAATCTCTAACCTAGTTATTGAGATCTGTAGGGTTAGCAAGGGGTTCCAATTTTTGCTAATTTCCATGCCACCATCCCTATTAAGGTTCTTAGGATGTTTCATGATTTCAATAGCTTCTCTAACCTTACGCTTGAAATGGTGGTCTTCCTTGGCAATAACCTTGGCGTCTTCGAGGCATATATGGTGATTAGTCTTACCTACATGCTCAGCTAAGGCTGAGGATCGGACCCTTTCGTTGCGGATGTCTGCGCTATGCTCTTTGAGTCTAATCCTAACAGATCTATCAGTTTCTCCTATGTATTGATCCCCACAAGAACATTTGATAATATATACTCCTTTTTGCTGAAGTTGCTCTTGGCTGTCCTTAACAGATTTCATTCTTTGTTTGATGGTGGACCAGGGTTTGAATGCAGTCTTGATATTTTTCTTATTGAGGATTTTAGCTATTTTGTCAGTGACTCCTTGGATGTAAGGAAGGTAGGCATTAGAGGTTGGGGTATCTTTTGTCTTGTTTTTATTATTTACAGATTTTGCTTTTTGAATGGCTTTATATATGCTTTTATTGTTGTACCCTAGGTTGGCAAAGGTTCTTTTAAGGTATGAAATTTCTTCTTCAGTATGGTCTATATCTGAGATTCTACAAGCTCTAGTGAAGAGGGTTTGTAGCACCCCCATTTTTTGGGCAGGGTGGTGATGAGAATCGGCATGAAGGTAGTTATCTGTATGGGCTTTCTTTCTAAAAACTTTGTGACCTATGGAACCATCCTCCCTTCTTATGAGTAGAATGTCCAAGAAAGGAATGCAATCATTTTCTTCTATTTCCATTGTAAATTTGATGTCTTCAGACAGGCTATTGAGATGGTCCAGAAACTTGCTTAGCTCATTCTCGCCATGAGGCCAATTGACACTTGTGTCATCTACAAACCTGACCCAAGATTTGAGTTTTAATGGATATGAATCCAGGGCCTTCTTCTCGAATTTTTCCATGAAAAGGTTTGCCACGATTGGCGAGAGAGGAGATCCCATAGCAACACCCGAAGTTTGTTCAAATATTTCACCCTGGAAGGAGAAGAAGGTGGAGCGAAGACAGATTTCGGCTAATTTAGCTGTCTGGGGATCTGCTACCTCTTTAACTACTTGAATTGCTTCATCTAGGGGAATTTTGGTGAAGAGCTGGACTACGTCAAAACTAACGATTTTATCTCCGGGGTCTAACTTGGTGTTTTTAATGTGTTTTACAAATTGATTGGAGTCTTTAATGTAAGAGCTAGTCTTGCCCACTAGCGGGGATAGAATGCTAGCGACATACTTGGCTAACTCATACGTGGGAGACCCTATGGTGTTGACTATAGGTCTTAAGGGGACATCTTTTTTATGAATTTTAGGGGCTCCATAGATTCGGGGGGTGATTTCACTATTGGGGATTAATCTCTTTTTTAGTTTATCATCAAGATTGGTTTCTTTAATGGCTTTCTTTACGAGGTTCGCGATTTTGGAGATGGGGTTTTTATCTAATTTCTTGTAGCTACCACTATTATATAAGTGGTCTTTCATTTTGCTGATGTAATCTTCATGATCCATAATGACTGTGGCGCCTCCTTTGTCAGCTTTTAGAATTACTATGTCTTTATTATTTCTAATACTTTTTAGGGCTTTAAGTTGATCAAGGCTTAGGTTTCTCTTGGGGGGTTTTGCTTTTCTTAGGATAACTGAAACCTCTTGTCTAATGAGTTCTTTGTCATCGTCTTTAAGCGTCTTGATTCCATCTTCTAGGTTGCAAATGATTTCTTCATTGGGGATTTTGTTAGGGGCCAATGCGAAATTAAGACCTTTGTTTAGGACCTCCACTTCTTCATTCTTCAGCTCATAAGAGGATATATTGACGACTTTTTTATTATCTAGGTTACTACTACTAGGGTTAGTTTCTATATTGCTGTTGTTTACCAAGTTATCTTTAATAGTGTTGAAACTGCTATCTCTATTTATTTTATCTATGTTTATTTTATCTAATTCATTCCTAATATTGGGCTTACTAGTCACTAATTTATTTAATTTGACATTAGATGTGTACCTGGGATGATGGGCGCTCCCCAAGTTGCCTGCTCCAACCTCAGATGCATTTATTTCTTCCTTGTTGCTATGAGGATTGATACCTTCAGGATTGTCATTGTGCGGTGGGGTGTTTTTTACGTTATTGGTATTCGTTGTACTCTGGTCCACCCAATCTGTTATGTGTTCTTCATTTGTAATTTGGTTGGTTCTCCGGTTGGGTGTGTCGATGTTGAGTTTGCGCCGAGTTTTTTCACCTATTTCGATGCCATCACTATTGTCAGTTGAAATACTGAGAGGTGGGGTTGTCATCGTATTTGTTTTCCTACTGCGTAGAGCAGTTCCACGCTGCCTCATCATTGTTGCTTCTGTGGGAATGCGTGTTGGCTGCGTACCCTTTATTGCTTTGTTTTGACAGCATGTTCCCTGCGGGTTAACTTTTTGCTCGATTGTAGAACTGTTTTGACATGTTGCAGCGTTAAGGCCTGATGCTATTGTGTTAGAACCTATGGGACAGCGTATTGTTGTGGTTTCCTCCTGCGTTATTGTTTGACAGCGCGTTCCTTGTGGGCTCACTTTATCTCCGTTGTTTTGACAACGTAATGCAGTCCCACGCTGTCCCGTTTCTGCATTCACCTGCGTGTTAACTCGGTGTCCATCCTGGGAGCTAGGATCATTTATCGTGTCCATCCTTTTGTTGTTGTTGATTATTGTAGTCAGTTTCAACCACCCAATCGGGCATGTTCATGCATTCCTGTACTAAGCACATAATTTCCATTAGATTTAAAATAAATTTAAATAATTGCAAATCATACCTCATTGGTGGCCCGTCAATAAGGTACATTTGCAATTCTCTTCGCTTCCTATCATAACATGTCAAACTAGCATCTTTGACGAAATCATCATGTATAAACATATCGCATCAGGTTAGCTCAAAACACAACCATCATAGATAAAAATCATAAATCCCATGGAACCATCATAAACCATAATCATACATCACATATAATCATCATAGACCAGAATCATAAATCACATGCATAACAAAACTGAAATAAAATACTTATACTTATTCTTTAATCAATCCTTAACTTCTACCTTTGTCCTTATTCCGTACGCACTCCAGATCAATTGCCACACCCGACAAACACCCAATGCCTTCTCCTCAACCATGTGCACATACACGTAGTGTGCATCACACACATGCAACCATGCATGACATACAACACCACACCCAATATACAACACAACGCATACATCTGTCCCCGATGTACAACACCGCACAATACATGTACCTATACTTGGTATACATCACGACATGTACGCCTACACTCGGTGTACAACACAACACAATACATACTCCTACATCTGGCATATGACACAACACAATACATGTACTATCCATAGTACCACACAATGAGTACACGTCATGAGACTACATCTACACAATGCACATACATAGTACTGCATGCCTGCAACATAGTATGTATGACATGTACACCAATACCATATGTATAACATGTACACAATACCACCTATACACAACACCACCTGCACAACGTGTACACAACATCATATGTACACGACACCACTTGTACAACATGTACACAATGCCACATGTACACCGCACCACCTGTACAACATGTACATAAATACCATATGTACACATCACAACATGCACGACATGTACATGACACCACATGTACACGATGCCACATGCATTACATGTACACAACACCACCTACACACAACACCACATGTACAATCACACGTACAATACCATATGTACATAGCACCACATGCACAACATGCACACAACACCATATGCACATAGCACTAAATATACAACATGTACATAGCATTATATGTACACAACACTACATATCCAACATGCACACAACATCGCATATCCATCACGTGCATAGTACAATATGTACACAACACCGCATATCCAACATGTACATAGCACATCTATACCCAACATTGCATATGCCATATTCACACACAACATTGTTTGTACCACCCTGTACATAACATTACATAAACAACATGTACACACACTATATACACAACATTGCACGTGCACAACATCACAGATGCAACATGTACAACATATGCACAATTGATCTATATGTGTAAACTTGAAGATTTTTAACAATTTGCGAGTTAAATTTATTTGTGTTTTGGGTAGAGGATCAAGTTACTAAACACATAAACAAGTAAATTGAACCATAATTTACAGCCAAATAGAGAAAAAATAAGCGTATCTGAAACACATAACACAAAGCATGATAAAGGAGTTCAGCCCTCTCTTGGTTGAGCTTCCAATGTAGGGTCTCGTTCATTAAAAATGATCGAAAGTATATTTACAAATCTCAAATAGTAGAACTGATGTCTTCAATCGATCCATCACTATCAAAAAACCCATTTTGGTGCTTTTTGCACCTCATTTGGCCAAAAATTGAGTAAGTTACGACTATTTTCAGTTTTTACTCCATTCCACTGCAAATCATCCTCCAATTTGACTAAACTTGGCTTGAGTGCCCAAACACGGAACAAGCGCACAAACCTAGCCTACATTCCCACTTGGAGGGAAAAATTGTAGGATGGTTAACTTCACCATTAAGCCCCCAGTTTTGAATTTTGTGGTCATGTGGCGGCCATAAGACCGCATAAGGGGCTGATATTCTGAGGTTGCTATCTAGCACCCACCTAGCTGGGAGTGCACTCCTAGTTTTGTGGGTCACCTATGACCATGGGCTGGCCCCTACCGGTTCTTCGTGCCTGTGGTTATATGGCACCATGTGCCTTGGGGGTGCCCCCTTTCCATTCCTCTACTCGGTCTATGCACTGGGTTCTGACCATGTTAAGTGCTTGGGGATGTGTCCATGGGACAGGCTAAGGCCTAGCCCATTGGTCCCCCACCTACAATCCCTTGGTGCTGGGGTGGCCATGGGCTAGGGCTTAGCCCAACCCCCTTCCCCCAATGGTGTGTCAAATTAACTTTAAATAAAATTTTGTTACCATTGTAATTAAGAAACATGTGTGGCGCCGTGGTATGAGCCTGTAGTGTTTGATGCCAGGTCACAGGTTCAATCCTTCGGAGGTTATTTTAGACCCCAAACAATTTTTTGCACGAATGAGTAGAGGCCATGTGGCAGCCACCAATTGGCCCATGTGATACTCCCTCATTGGGCCACATCAAAAACCCATTAACCAATAAAAAAATTGTCATTCCACAACCAATTAGAACGAAACAAGTGGCAATCAACGACTAGTCCACCAAATACTCAGTCAAATTCCTAGTCAATGTACAGATCGCTGACTGGGTGTACCTGCAACCCACATTCAAAATTTTTAGATGTTTTCCAAATTGATCAGAACGCGATATCGAGAGCATCTGATATCGGTTTTAAGTGAAACGAGATGCGTTTGATTCAGATCACCAAGATCTGTCCATTTGTTCAGGTTTCCAGCTCTTTTGTACACTTTTAATTTTGAGCACTATTTTGATCCACCGGATCACTCCTCCCCATTTGAAGCTTTTGGACCTCCAAAAGCTCTTTATCAGTCAACAATTAGACGAGAGTACAACTCCCTCACCCTTCTAGTCTCAATCCACTGAACTTTTCTTGAATTTGTCGCTTTGATATTTTCATGAAAGTACATCACTTTCCCTAATTTTGGAGTCCTTGACTTTATGTCAATGATGACATCTTGATGCAATTTTCCAAGATATGTAGAACAAAAAACTTCCTTTGAAGGAATATGCACATTCCCTCCTCGGTCTTCAATCAATGGAAACTTAAACAATTTAAATTTCCTTTCATATTGGTCTCCATAACGATGCTTAGCATGTCTAGCCTTGCACTTGGCTCGACTCTTTACCAAATGTGATCGCCATCGCCATGCACCATCCTTTGTCAAAGCCAAAACATTATGAAACCCACAAGAAGATGTTTTGGGACCAATGTCCTCTTTGTAAATTAGCCTTTTCATTTTCTTTTTGACCTCTGCATGCTTTGTCACTAGCATCTTGTTCACACGAATGTTCAACAATGATGCATCCTACTGCAAATTCACTTCATTTTAATTTACCTATTTTAGGAGGCAACATGTTAGACTCCTGAAAACATGAATTAGAAACCTCAATGACATCAGATTTCAAACTTGATTCATATCCTTGAAAGGCTTTAAATAACTCAACATCTTCATGTTTGATCATTAAAAATGAAAAGTTCTGACTAACATTAACAATCCTCTTCATTTGTCCCGCATTTACAAGAGATGCATTCAACTTCTTGTCGTGTGCTCTAACAATGTACTCAATCCCATTATTGAACAAATGATATTTGTTCTCATGACGATGAAAAATAGATCTCATATCATATAGATATGGGCTTCCCAAAACAATACCACATATATCAATTGGAATTACATCAAGCTCTACCTTGTCTAAAAAGTTTGCAGTGATTGCAAATTTCAGTTTAGATATTTTTGTCACATGCAATTTTGCATTGTCACATATCCAACCTAGACGATAAGGTTTTGGATGAGGAATGGTTTCTAAATTCAACTTCTTGACAATGTCTTCTAAGATAAGATTTGCTTGTGAACCACTATCAAACAGTGTATCTATCTTGGTATGTTTTGAAATGACTCTAATATGGAAAAGCCCTATTCTTGTTTTTTCATCTTGAGCTTCATTGAGACAATTTGAAGAACTAGTACTTCCAATGTCCTTACCTTTCAAACCCATGGATGTGATCTTTGTTTCATCCCCGGAATCATAACCTAAATCATGTTGTGTAATTGCAGTTGTCTTCTCTTTCTCCTTATTTTTAAACTTTTTGGGTCTCATCTATGGATTTAGTTTCCAACAATGATCTTCATCGTGGCCCTCTTTAGAAAAATGTTTACATATAAGTTTCTTTCCTCCATCTTGATGGTAGCATTCTTCTTTCCTTTTCCTTTGAACTTACCCTTTCATTTTTCTCCAGACTCAAAGGAAATCTCACTAGTTTCTTCATGAACATTTTTCCCTCTTGCCTCTAAATGAGTTGCCTGAACACAAACTTCGTCTAGTTTCGTAGGGTTAAACATGAGAATGGTATGTCTCAAGTAACGATGCAATCATCCAATGTATTTGAGCAAAGTATCTGGAGAAGACAAATCGATACCCAAAATCAAAGCTCTTTTCCTAAATTCTTGAGTATTACTTTGAACATTTTGACCCTTAGCTTGCCTAAAGTTTTGCCAATCCATAATAGATTTATGCATGTATGCTAATGGATAAAATTGCCTTCTTATTGCAACAACAAAATCATTCCAAGAGGATAAAACCTGACCATGTTTCTTCATGTTCTTGAGATTTGGATTCCCACCAAATTAGTGTTGCACCTTCCAATCTAAGAGAAGTAAGCTGAATCTTGGTTTCATCATCTTTGATTCTCTGTATCCTGCAATACACTTCAATATCATGAATCCAATTATCCAATCTCTCTGCATTTACCTCTCCATTGTACATAGGCAATTCAAACTTAATATCAAGCTTAAGCAAAGGATTTTTACCATGACCCCTTGGAGAACTTGGAGGTGTTTGTGAAAGGGTAGAAGAAGTTGAAGATGAGGATGCGGATGGAGGTGAGGGTGGTGGCTTGTCACCATTCCCTCCATTCCATTTTGGAGGCTTGTCTCCTTTTCCTCCATCTCCTTTTGGAGGCTTTGAGCTCTCTCCATACAATCTAGAATTCCTCTCCTCATATAGAACCTTAAGCATTTCAAAGAATGATTTTCTGAAAGTTTTTCCATCTTCAAACATCTCTTCATGACCTTCTTCATGTGCCATGACTATTGAAGCCTCGGATGTGTTTTTTCTCCTTGAAAAAAATTGAGATCTTGGCTCCACAAGTTCTCCTTCTCCTCTTTTGAGCTTCAACCTTGTAAGCATTAAAAAAACACTTGCAAACAAATCAAATCTTCATAATAAACTATTGCTCTGATACCAAAATGATATGTATGTGTAAACTTGAAGATTTTAAACAATTTACACGATAAATCTATATGTGTTTCGGGTAGAGGAGTAGTTTAATAAACAGATAAGCAAGTAAATTTTAACCATAATTTACAGCCAAATAGAGACAAAATAACCATATATGAAACACATAACACAAAGCATGATAAAGGAGTTCACCCTTCTCCTAGGCTACATCTCTTGGTCCAGCTTCCAATGTAGGGTCTCTTTCATTAAAAGGCTCCAAAGTGTGTTTACATGCTTTAAAAAGCTCAAATGCAAGAATTGATGTCTCCAATGGGTCCAACACTGTCAAAACCCCCCATTTTGGTTCTTTCTGCACCTCGTTTGGCCAAAAATTAAGTTATGATTGTTTTCAGTTGTTACTCCATCCCACTGCTAATCATCCTCTAATTCAGCCTAAACATGGCTTGAGCACCCCAAACGCGGAACCGATGCACAAACTTGCCCTACATTCCTGCTTGGTGTGTGAAATTGTAGAATGGTTAACTTCACCATTAAGCCCCCAGTTCTGAATTTTGTGGTCATGTGGTAGTCATAAGACCACATAGGGGGCCAATATTCTGGGGTTGTTGTCTAGCACCTAGCTGGATGCGCACTGCTGATTTTTATGGGTCACCTGTGACCATGGGTTGGCCCCCATCGGTTCTTTGTGCCTGTGGTTACATGGGAGGGTCATACGACTCTAGGTTGGCCCCCATGGGCTAGCCATTGTCCTTCCATCGCACCCGTGGTTATATGGCACCATGTGCCTTGGGGATAGCCCCCTGTGGGTTGGCCCCCTTTCCATTCCTCTGCTCAGTCTAAGCGCTAGGTTCCAACCGTGTTAAGTGCTTGGGGCTATGGCCGTGAGCCAGGCTAAGGCCTAGCCCCTTGGCCCCCCGCCTGTAGTCCCATGGCGCTGGAGTGGCCAGGGGCTAAGGCTTAGCCCAACCCCCTTCCCTGAATGGCACGTCACATTAACTTTAAATAAAATTATATTGCCATTCTAATCAAGAAACATGTGTGGCATGGTGGTATGAGCCTATAATGTTTGATGTCAGGTCGCGGGTTTAATCCTTCGGAAGTCAATTTGGACACTAAACAAAATTTTGCACGAATGAGTAGAGGCCACGTGGCAACCACCAATTGGCCCACGTGGCACTCCCTCATTAGGCCACATCAAAAACCCATTAACTAATAAAAAAAATCATCATTCCACAACCAATCAGAACAAGACAAGTGATAGTCAATAACTGGTCCACCAAATACTTAGTCAAACCCAATAAAATGTCTAGTCAGCGTACGGATTGCTGACTGGTGTACCTGCAACCCACATTCAAAATTTTTAGTTGGTTGCCAAATCGATCAGAACTCGATATCGGGAGCATCTGATATTTGGTTTTAGTGAAATGAGTTGCATTGGACTCAGATCATCGAGATCCATCAAGTCATTTAGGTTTTGATCTATGTCGTACACTTTGAATTTTGAGCACTATTTTGATCCACCAAATCAACAATAGTAGTAACGCACATCCAAAACTACACTCTCTCTACCAATCAACCTCACTTCTAGTGTCTCTTTGCCATCCATGCTTATCCTAGCATGTCACAAAGCACATTGTTTTCATTTTGCTGATGTATCCTTCAACGTTACCTATCATAACATAAACATATGCATAATACAAGCATACAATATCAATTCATATCCACATGATACTAACCTCATATATTGCCATGACTACTATTCCCACTTGATTCCTCATAAACCAGGAACTTCTTCAGGTCATTCACCTGCATAAGAAATCATTCCTTCACAAGAATTATTCCTAACGACTTTGTCAGACAACAATATACATACATACATATATGTATACATATATAGACATCAACATAATCATGATCACAACATACTTACCATATATCATAAGGTCAAGTTTAAGAGAACTCCCTTTATCTATTCACAACATGCATAACATTGAGAACAATGATTCCCAACATAGCCAAGGCATCTGACACTTCAAGTCCATTTACTTTACCTTTCCTGATTATTTTTCCCATGACTACCTTGCCATCGTCCATTTACACCAATGGACACAACCAATCCAATTGGTTGTTATACTCTTACATTCCACTGCCCTTATACATGCATCGACTTCATTTGAGTCTTATATTGCCTGTTGGATTTCATCTAGCTCTCCCCAAGCTCCACTAAATTTCCTCTTTTCCCAACCAATTCCCAAAACTCTCAAAAAATAAAAGGCAACAACAAGAAACAAACAAAAAGAAAACCATGAAAATCAATTACAATAGGACACCACAACAAAGTGGCAAGGCCTTGCACCAAACATAAACAAAACCACAAATCAAGCACAACAAATCACAAAAGACCAAAAGCACAAGACTAGCAATAGACACATGACTCAATCCCCATGGTTCCCAAGGAAAGCCCAACCCGATCCTTCTTCAAGACCTCATGGCATCCTCTCTTTCCATGCAACTCCCTCCATCACACTATGATAAACACATAATTGTCAAGGTATAAATAAATATAACAATATACCAGTTAACTTACCTTGTTATGCCAAGCACGTTGCCTTATAATTGGACGCATCCATGCAACCTCTCAAGGGACTCCAATCCTTTGACAAATCTAGCCATAACTAGAACCAATTGTTATACTTGGCAAATACATATTTATGAATATAACACATATCCTCATATTGTCAGACGAATTCAAGGTTAAGAAGACTTCATGTATGAAAAACACTCATTCGTTTGGAATTGTGGTTTCCAAATATAGGCAAAGGAATTTTCACTCAGTTCCTTTCTTTTACCTTTTCCTTGTTGCAATTGAGTCTTGCTATGCACTGTCACATCACCCAACTGTTAGTTATATAAACACATCAACAATTACCTTGCCAACCTAATACCAAGCATGTTTCCCTGCAATTGCTCACACATGTCAGTCTCACATTCCAAAGATCAAAACATTGTGTATATTAATTTGAAATCAACCTTTACCAAGTCTAACAACCATGTCATACTCAACAATAAACTCACATTCACCAATCATAATACATAATGCTACAACTATCACCTACTTACAATCAAGTAGATATCAGTTGTCTCAACACATGTATTAGTACAACCATCTTAAATCAAGAGCATTTCAGCAAGAAATCTTATAGACACATACTCATATCATTCAAGTAATCAAACGTTCAAACAACATATAGATGACATAATAGACACCAAACACTCAACCACCAAATAAATGACATAGTCAAACATTCAAACACCAAATAGACGACATAAGAAAACTCATACCTTAATGTATCTCACAGGAGGCTATCTTGTCTACACAATCAATCTAGATTAGCACGATATAACTTCACAACATATCAACTCAAACATAAACAAGGTCATGATATCCAAAATAGTCACTATCTAACATGTTCACATCATAAACTCATAAACAATTATCATTCATACATAACAATCACATTTGCACAATCAATCTAGATTAGTATGACATAATATCACAACATATTAACTCATACCTGAATGTCATAACCCTAACCATTCGCATAGACCAATCCAAATTAGTATGATACATATAACATCAAGATCATAATGTAATAACCCTAGACATCAAGTTACTAGCATAGAACAACGACAAGTTATATATCATGCTCATCAACAACATATAACCTAATCATCAAGCTAACTCTCATATAACAACAACAAGTTAACCTATAACATACTCATCAACAACATATAACATAAGCATCAAGTTATCTAACATAAAACAAAAATAGCAATGCATACAACCAAAGGTTACTATCATTCATGGCTATCCAACACATGTGCATATGACTACACTAATCAACTAGCATCTATCATGTATGTAACCATAACATCAATAAAATGAAAGACATACACATAACCATAATGAATATAACAACAGTTAACCCACATACCTGCATATCCAACCTACAAAATTGTATGACGACATGCTCTTGCCTCGAGGTCCAATGCTGCAACTTCACTTTGATGGTTTGCATCTCCTACTTTACCTCATTCAACACATTAGCATCATAACATACCAATAACATCATGAAGACCTAATTGCGAACAATGACCTCACAATGCATGGTTGAACTACCATACATGCATAACCATAACCACGATAATGCATGCATGACAACATATAGACACTGAGATGCATAAAAAATGCATATACAACCATACACTCATGACGACACATTCCATAACAACGCCATCAACCTTCACATGGTGACATCACTACAACCATGATCAACACCATGCAAATGCAACAAGCACATAGACCACAAGGATGATTAACACACGCGTAACCAACATGAATGCATGACCAACACACAACCCATCTAGTTCGAGGGGTGAATCATGCTCTGATACCACTTTATAACACCCTCCTCCCACATCTACCCAAGTAACCGGCCAACTAGGGTAAACATGTGACGAGAAGTTACTATGAGATGATTCGACCTCCTAAGTCACCTTAAGGAAGTGGAACCGGCAGAAACACACCATACAAACCTTCCACATCAGCAACAAGACTCCCAAGAACCTTCCCAACCTCTCAGGTAACCAGCCACTGGGCCCCACTGAGTTTTTTGACCATTAAACTCCTCGACGCTCCCTTTGATAAGCACATGCATGCGTCCAAGAGGCTCTAGACACTCCCACAACATGGTCATGCATGTGTCCAAAGACTTTTATGCCCAGTGTTGTGCCTGCGTTTCCAGAATTTGTGTCACTTTTTTCAGGCCCAGAGCCCAAGTCATCTTCCAAAACTAAATGACACTTTTAGAATTGAAAGATAACAACATAATGATGATACACATGCAATTAATTGCACAAGGACTTGACTGGACCCCTTGTTACACAGTAATTTGTCATTGGCCCAGTATCCCCTGATCTCGAATAAAGTCAGTTCCTGAACGACATCTTCTCTGTGTCATGTCTCAAACAAATGTGTCCACATCTTCCCAATCATTCAATAAGATTAAAAAATGCTCCTTAATCTTTAAGGTTGACCCTTTTTACCCATGTTTCAAGATCGTCGCAAGTAAACCTTATTCTATCTGCGACAGTTTCCTGTAATGAACTAGAACGTCGTGACATCGTCGCAGGGGTACATATGTTCTTTGCGATGGTCAGATTTTAGGGCTCGTCGCAAGTCCTCCATATCCTTCTTGTGACAATAGCTCTGAATACATTGTTGCCCCGTGACGTCGTCTCTAAGTCCTAGTGTTTGTCTAGCGACAACCCAGATATGGCGAATTAGTTCAAACAGAATGCTTCTAGGTGGTCCTGGAATTGGTTGTTGGGTCAAGGAAGTTTGCCTTTCCTCTTCTGGGATGGTGGTTCTAACTTTTGAGAAACCTCCCTTGGGGATAAGATCCTTCTCCCTCATTTATGGAGGCTCCTCCTCATATAAAAGCATTCCCCATTGCTATGATCAACTAGTTTTTGGGATTGAGAAAATTAGCTAGTTTTGGTGTGAGATTGATAGTTTGTAATGTGAATTATTGATAGTCTAGCAATTGGTTGTGGATTGCATTAGCCTTATACTAGTGCTTTTGAGTGAGAGAGAGAGAGTTATCAGCGTTTTGGGAGACCCTTTTAAGAGTGAATGCTTGAAGAGACATACTGACTGGACCCTTCGAGGAAGCTTATGATGTCAAGGCTTGGTTGTAAGCTTTGCTTTTGCTCATATTAATACAATCAATGGTGATTTCCTATGTCATGTGTAAAATATATTTGATAGCTTATTGTTTCTTGACTCTGTAAGTGAATAGTCCATTGTTGTACTCTATTATGTGTTCTGTTGTTCTCTTGTATTGTTTCAGGTAAATCGCTCATCGAGGAAAAGGAAACGATCGCTGAAGAAGTGCAACGAAAGCTCCATCGAACACCGGTTTGAGGTAGGCTCTTTCAACAATGATTGTTTAAGGAAATTAGCTTTTGTTTTGTCTTGCTGTGACTAGACCCACTCTAGGGCTAGAGGGGTTGCCTCTGTCCGCAGAGGGAACATTACCTACATCACAAGTTGGCGACTCCGTTGGGGATTCCTTTGTGTGTTGTCTCTTGTTTTGCTCTTGATTTGTTTTGAATTACATAGTGTCTCTTGGTTTTGGGCCTGAGTCATCAGTGTTCTAGGTTACTTAAGTCAATCTGGTAATCCCTCTCACTGTTTGAGAGATAAGTCGGGTGTCTTTCACGGGTTTTTGCTTTGTTTGGCCTCTTAATTTAGATGGTCGTTGTTTAGCCCTTAACAGCTGTGATAAGTCACGCCTGTCCTCTTTGATCAATTTGTACGTTGCAGATATCCTATCATACAGCTACGATGATTCCTAAAATCGAACCGTCACCGAAGACAGGTGTACACTTGCGACAACATCACTTAGTTGCTAGCTTTGTTCTTGCGACAATTTGGATTTCGTCTCAAGTTGCTAGTTCAACCCCTGCGACGATTCCTGTAAAGTTGTTTTTTCATAGCCTTACCTCCTGGATCAACCAATACTGCTTGTCCCCTGCTGTCTCTTGTCTCTTATCACATTTGTGTTGACTGTACTGGTTAAGGCACTTTATCCTTGGTTTCATTTATCTGAGTCTTGTGTTTTTAGGCCGTGTGACCTAGATCTTTTGAAGGTTTCGTCATGAAGTCATTTGTTTGTGTTACTCGTCCATCCAAGATTCGTCCACAACCATCTGATTGATTTGTTTGAGGCTATTCTACTGCTTGTCTTCTTTCTGATTGGTCTGTAGTGTTTGGTTATTGAACCAGTTTCTCATATTGATTTGATTTCCACACTATCAAACATAGATTACATTTGTTTGGATCAGTCAGGCTTGCATTTTCATGTTTGTCATTAAATTCCCAAAATAAAAAATATTGCATTCATACAACATACAAAAGTGAAAGTGCATTTGCATTACTGAATTTTTCGTAATTGTGAAATTAGAAGCAAATTTCAAATCTTTCATTAGTAGTTATGGGATAAGTGCATTGATGCATTGTGTTTCCTAGTGATTGGATTGCTTGCATGCACTATTGTTCTTGCATTTGCTTGCCTTGGTTTGCATTCGCTTGGAAATGAACTCCTTCCCTCGTTTAGGTAGTTGTTCATCGAAAGGAATGGTGTTTTACTCATTGTAGTTGCATCGTAGAAATTGTTAAAATACATTCGATAGGGCCTGGAAACCGAAACTTAATCCAAGATTAACTGTTTAAATCTATTGAATGAACTTAAAAATGCATTGGAACCTAAGGCACACTTATCTATAGGTCTAGGCTAGAGATGTGCTCTAGCGTCATTAAACCTAGTTACTATTGTTTTCACTAAGGTGGGGTGGTTCCTCCTTCTGTGATCCAATAGGTACTAGTACGGATTTGTGCTCCCTGTACCGTCGCGTATATATTGGGAGACCCCACTAGGTTATCATCCTATTATCCACAGGAAGTCAAGTCTGCTGCCTTACAAATCATAACGCACCGAACACAGCATTCAGGAAGATTGACTGACGTACGGAAAGTCCTTGGTCATTTCTCTTTCATTTGATCACCAAGGTGTATATGTAGTTTTGTGATTTGTCTGGTAAACCTCTTATCTAGTACTCCAGAGCAGTCACTTTAGTTCCTTTTCGACTCCTTAAAAGTAAAAGGATCATCTGAGCACTTGTCCTTTCAGGCTCATTAAACATTGGAGGGCGACTAGAGTCATCTTTTGTCCCTTTTTCTCGACTCTTTAAACACGAAAAGGTCAAGTTTCATTCCTATGTCATAAAATTTATTTGTCCACACTCCCATTTTACCTGTTAATCTTAGATGTGTTCTTGGTTTGTGTAGAGTTGCAACCCTACTCGATTATCTCTTTTTCTCGGATTTTGATTTAGGCCATCCTGGCGGACTCACCGATCCCGTCCTCTTTACCAAGCGATGAAGACTTTGCATCCCCCGTCTCTTCTGAGGTATCATTTGTTAGTGGTACCCTTCCCATTATCTGAAGTATTCAACCTCTTGACTCTCGATCTCCTGGAGGGGAGCCTTTTGATATCAATTGGAATCCTCTTTGGGAACCTTCAAAATAATACTTCCCGTTTACTCCCCCTGGCGTTTCAGTGGCAATGTCTTCTTCCGACATGGATGAGACGAGCCCCATTACTAGTGAAGAGAACCTTGTGTCAAGTGGAGAAATTCCTCTTCCCTCGAAAGGTCTCCCTTTTAGCACTCCTCTTGGCATGTCATTACGGTTGCGCTATCGTTCCTTGTCAGACATCATGAGTTCCACATCTCTAAATCAAAGTTTTGTGTGGTCTCGTGCTATCACCCCCACTTCAGGGCCTTTCATACCTCAGATCCACGACATCTCAGTCATGTCTGTTCTGTCACGGCCCACTGTTTGTGTGGCCTCTATAGCTCCCACTATCAGTGTCGTTATTGCATTCTCGGTGGTTACCATTGTTATTGGGCCTTCTATTGAACCCGCTAGCAATGGTCCTTCATCCTTGGCATCTGGAGTCGTTAACCCTATGGGTAATATCCTGCTTTCTTCCAGTTCCATTCTAGAAGGGTGGTCATATGAGCAATATATGTTTTCCCTTCAAAACTTGAACCATAACCTTCTAGGCTCCCAACCACCGTCCTATCCACATAATCCGTTGCACTATTATGATCCTTGGGGGGCCCATATTTATCGTACTGGGTCCCTCCCACCTCAACCTACAGTTGAAGTGTCTGTTCCATTATTCATTGCCTGGTCTCATACCACCTACCATGGTGGCCAACTTTTACAAGGACAACCTTCTGGTTTTCAAGGGAAACCCTATCAAGGGCAACCTTCAAGCCTACAAGGACAACCCTTACAGGGATAACCTTCGGCCCTTGCAGGTTCCTCTTTTGTTTATTTAGGGCAACCTTCTGGTCAACCAGGTCAGCCTCAATTCCAGTCAGGCCAACCCGTTGCCTAGCCAGGTCAACCAGGTCAGCCTCAATTCCAGCCAGGCCAACCCATTGCCCAACAAGGTCAACCCTCTGGCCAAGTAGGTTAGTCTCAGGTCCAATAAGGCCAACCTATTGTCCAGCCAAGCCAATCCTCTTGTCAAATGGGCCAACCTCAGTTTCAGCAAGGTCAACCTATTACTCAGCAAGTTCAACCTTCTGGGAAAATGGGTCAACCTCCATACCAACAAGGCCAACCTTCTCAACCCCAGTTTCAACAAGGACATTAGTCCAGTCAAATCAATCCATCTCTCAATTAGCCAGGTGTTTAAAAGTTAATTGTTTCTCAAGCCCCACCCAGTTTCCAAACTTAGTCTGGACTCTAGACTCAACCTGGTCTCCAAACTCAAATTGGATTTCAATCCCGACCTATTTATCAAATGCAACCTGGGCCTTGGGCATAGTTTGGAGCTTAGCGTAATACAGTCTCCAAGCACTTCCGCAACCCCAAGGGCAACCTCAGGCTGCTTCCTATCAAAATTATCAACAACCACAGGTCAATCCTTATCAAAATTTTCAACAGCCCTATGCTGCCCCTGTTAGTCAATCTGGTAACCAATGGGTTGTTGGTGGTAAAAACCCGGGACAACCATCAGGTTATACTTACAATCCTTGTGGGAAAAATCCTTATGGACATAACCCATGGAGGCAACCAGGAGCTGGATGGAACCCTAATGCTGACTCTTATCAGAAGCCTGTGATGTCCTTTAATCCTCAATTACCTTTCCTGGCAACCTTGGAACTGCCTGATGCATCCAAGCTGACAAAAGATCCGATCCTTCATAATCCATATTGGCCACCAATTCCGACCAAATTCCCAGTGATTGTCCTAAATTTGATGGTAAATCTAGAGAGGACCCTTAAGCGCATGTCATGACTTATCACCTATGGTGTTCATCCAACTCATGGCTTGACGATTCTATCCACCTCCATCTCTTCCAACGGACTCTCACTGGTTCCGCCACGAAATGGTATATTGAACTTGCTCGTGCAACTTTCCAGGATTTCAATTCGCTTGCGATGGCATTTCTTACCCACTTTCAGTTATTGATTCGGTATGAAATGGGAACATACCTCCTTACTTCTCTAAAACAAGACATGGCGACACACATCTCCGATCATATTCATGAATGGAGAAGGCGACGTCATTTGATTAAGTTCTGGATCCCTAATCAGCTTCTGACTGACTGGTTTACTACCTCATTTGTCGATCCGATAGCCCAGGATATTGCCATGGGGGCATGTGTTACTGAAGAGCAAGCTATTGTGTGTGCTTAGTATCTCGATTTGGTTTATTCCCAATCTAGTACACTATATGATTACTTGCCTGATGCTCCACGACCTAGAACTACTAAGGCTCCGTCAACGCCATCCATCAATGGTGTTATTGGTTCCATTACTTCATCCTCATGAAAGTATTCCACGACCCCTGCGAAGCAAAATCTACTACTCCTAGTGAAAATGCTTCTCAATCCACTTCTAATACTGGTAAAATTTCTTAAGTCAATGTCATCCAGTCCACGGCAGCAGATAAAGCTTTGAAAGGTAAGAAAAAGGGGAAAGGTAAAAATAAAGCTAATCCACTGAAGCAGGACCCTCCTAAACCTCCGGCCGATGATGGTAATAAACACAAACCCAAGTACCCTTGTCTCATCTGTGACAAGAATCACTACACTAAAGACTATCCTAGACAGTCTGAGGTTAGTTGTTTGCTTAAGGGGACCCTAGGAACTCCTGATGTGCTTAAAGAGCCTTTTCCCTCTCAACAAACCCAAATGGTGGTCAATCAACCCCAGTTCTCTTGCACTTTTGGCTCTCAAGTTTTTATGGCTGGGACTATTCCCATTCATATAAGTACTCAATCGAAAGAATATCCTCCGCTCACCGGAAAGGAAGCTGAAGTCCCTTCAAATGTTCCTTCATCTAGTTCTGGCCCTCTCCATATTGAACGGTCTAGCACTGAGTCTGTCATTCGACCTCCTACCAAGGGAGTGCTCCAGAAACCTTCTTATAACCCCAATGCTCATGCCGCGCAGCACTATAGCATTGTTGAGGACTTAGCCCAAGCCCATTTGGCTACATCCACTTTGGAAGTCCTCCAGAGTTGTCCCTCCCAAAGGAAGTCTCTATTATTAGCCATTGGTGGCATTTACTCGACAGATTCGGACTTGATTACTTTCGATCTTGACAATCATGTACCACGATCCCCTCATCAGATTGCTTTCCTCATCCAAGTCACCATTAAATCGAGGAATATTCACCGTACTATTATTGATGAGGGCACCTCCACTTGCGTCATGTTTGTTGCTTGTTGGAAGGCCACGGGTTCCCCATCATTGAGTCAATCTCCTAATTCTTTGGAAGTCTTCGATGGAAGAGATTCCCATCCATTTGGTATCCTGTTGTGCTTGCCTATCACGCTAGAGGGGAAGATATTTGAGGTTGAAGTCAAATTTGTTGACGTGAATTTGACTTACAACCTTTTATTAGGTCGAAGCTGGACATACGCCATGCGCATTATGGCCTCATCTCTATTCCGTGTACTCTGTTTTCCCCACCAAGGGAAAATCATCACGATTGATCAATTGTCCTTCTTCACCTCCTCTTCTTCGGATGGCAACATCCCATTTGTGGAGCATACCAATGTTCCCTATAGAAGTGTGGGCGTTGGACTCTTCAAAGATCCTGCCCTTATGGGTGTCTTTTCACTCCCACCTCCCAACGTCGCCCCCATTAACATGATTTCTATCCATTCTGAACCTTGGGTAGTTCCCCCCGACGATTAGGTAGACTCCTGGGGTGACGTTATGCCATTGAGTCCTGCTGAGCTCAACTATGTTGAAATTGTTTCAGCATCGGCTTCATCCTTCGACCCTGCTCCATTGAGAGATCTCTCGACATGTATGTGCAATCCCCTTCGCTCAAAGATATTGTTTTTTCGGATCTATTACAGGAGACTTTCCCTTCCGATGAAGCAATTTTAGAGATTATGTCTTTTGAGGATCCTCCTTGGTTCGATCATCACCATCATTCCTCATTTCTCCCAAGCCATGGGGCCATGACTACCTGTCTAGAGAAGTTTGCTTCTTCTATTCCCTCTTAGCCGCTTCAGATGCCTATCCTGATTCATGATTTTTTATTTTTTTTAAAGGTAATATGGGGAACATTACGCAGTCCATACCCATCGACATCTCTGTCAAACTAGGGATTGTCGAGAATATTCACATTGGAGTTACCTGTACTCCAGAAGAGATTCAACTTTACACCGATCTTTTCAAAAAGTTCTGCGACGTGTTCGCTTGGTCATATGAAGAAATGCCCGGTATTGACCCTAGTATCGTGGTACACGAGAGACCTACGTATCCTGGTGCTAAACCAGTTCGACAAAGTTTACACCCCGTGCACCCGAGAAAATTCGTAGCTATTAAAGGAGAAGTTGAAAAACTTCTTAAGGCGGGGTTCATTTACCCTATCCCACTAACTAATTGGGGCTCTAATATTGTCCTTGTGACAAAAAACTAGGGCACTATTAGGGTTTGTGTTGCTTATCATGACATCAATCACGCGTGTCCAAAGGATAATTATCCTACACCCTTTATCGACCAGCTCATCGACGATTCTGCGGGGAGTGAGATTTTCTCATTTATGGACAACTTTTCTAGTTACAACCAGATTAATATTTCGCCTACCAATCAACACAAAACTGCCTTCATCTGTCTGTGGGGTACCTTTGCTTACAAGAAGCTTCCTTTCGGCCTTAAGAATGTAAGTGCCACCTTCCAACAAGCAATGTCCTATGCATTTCATGACACCCGACACATTGTTTAGTCGTATCTAGATGACCTTTCGACTCATTCAGCTAAGCGTTCTGACCATATGAACCACCTCCACGAGATTTTTCTTCGTTATAGACATTACTGTATTCATCTCAATCCGCATAAGTGTGTTTTTTTCGTCGAATCCGGAAGACTTCTCTGGTTTGTTGTCTCTAAAGAGGGAATTCGTCTCAATCCCCTCAAAGTTGAAGCTATAGTGAATCTCCTACCCCCTTCTTCTTTGCATCAGTTGCAAAGTTCGCAGGGAAAAGCCAATTTCTACATCATTTTATCCCTAACTACGTCGAGATTGCTAAAGGTTATACACATCTCCTTAAGTGTGACACTCCCTTTGTTTGGGATGCAACTGCCCAAAAGTCATTCGAGCAAATCAAGACACTTCTTGTTTCTGATCCCTTATTGCGTCCACCTGATTATCATCGTGACTACACCCTTTATCTCATTGTTGTTGACAGCACTATTGGCATGGTTTTGGTTCAAGACGACAATGATGGTTTCGAGCACGTTATCTATTATCTTAGCCGCAACCTCCTTGACACTAAGACTCGATATGCTTATGTCGAGAAGCTCACCTTAGTGGCCGTTCAGGCTGTCCAACGTTTCCGTCGTTATATTTTGTTGAGCACAATGACAGTGATTTCCAATTGCAACCCGATGACGTACATCTTGTCACGTCAATTGCTGGGGGGCATGTACTCGAAATGGATCATTATCCTTCAAGAGTTCGATTTGGAGTTTACTACCACCAAGTCTAAGAAGTCACTCGTCTTGGCTGAGCTAATTTGCTCATTACCATCTGCTACCACTTCCTCTCAGATAGAGGATTGCATCCCGGATGACACTCTTTTCTTGATCAGTACCCTCGATCCCTGGTACGGTGACATTATTATCTATCTCCAGACGTCTTATTTCCGTCCTGATTTGTCTAAGGATGCTCGACGACGTATTCGTCACCATTCTCAACCTTATCGTATCATTGGAGGCACTTTGTACCATCTCGGCATTAATTCAGTTCTCCATCATTGTTTGACATTCGAGGAAGCTGAAAGGGTCTTAAATGACTGCCACTCTGGCACATGTGGTGGTCATATGTCTGCTTATGCTACTGCCCAAAAAATCCTCCCTGCTAGTTACTTTTGGCCCTCTATTTTTAAGGATTGCATTCTCGCTGTCCATTCTTGCCACGCGTGACAAATTTACCAACGGAAGATGCGTGTGCCACCATCCCCTTTGCATCTTGTCATTACCGTTGGCCCTTTTGCTAAATGGGGCATAGATTTTATGACCTGTAACCCTCGCTCGGGTGGGGGGCATGGGTATATTATCGTTGTCGGGTGGGGGCTAGGGGTAGGCAAATTTGAACCTATGTGGCATGGGCCTTATATTGTGAAACATGTTTTGCAAAAAGGGGCCTATGAGCTAATTGACTGTGAAGGAAACCCTTTAGATAAGCCCCATAATGGGCTTTATCTTAAAAAATATTATGCATGAGTCTTTCGTGCATCTGCTATGTACATGAGTGTGTTTTTCAGTGTGTGCATGTTTGGCTTGGTGTGTAGGCGTTATTGTTGCTTATTGTGTCTCTTTACTTCTTATGCAGATGTCTGTTGCACCTTATATCGATTTCATTGATGGTGCCTGTCGCAGTACCCGAATCTTTCCTCTGCGGCATGGGTGATCTACAATCCTCACGGCGAGTTAGTAGACCTTCGAGGTGTTTGTCTAGGGTATACCACAAACATGTCGCTAAATACAGTGCCATCATTGAGTTACTGGCTGAGGCTATTAATCTCCATATTCGTACATTGATTGTGAATCTGGACTCTCAACTTGTTGTTCTTCAACTTAACAGGCATTATTCCATTAGAAACCCTCAAATTTTAAGATTGTATTTACGTGTTCGCTTACTACAAAGAAATTTTGATTACATTATATATCAACACATTCCTAGAAGGCTAAATACATTAACTGATGCATTGGCAAATCATGTATTAGACAGACATTTACGTAATTTAGAAAAAACATTATATGCAAGTATTTAGATGCAATAATAAAACATAGATAGTCGTATATCGTGTGTTGCACATTGTGGTGCTAAAAAAATAATGTATATGTCCAAAAAATAATGTATATGGTCAAGTTACAATACAAGACACATGTATCTCAAAACACCAGAAAAGGAAACCTAGGAGTCTATTGTGAGTGTTGCTCTCTATAGCAGACCATTGCCCGAACTACTCGTCTGAGCAGTTTGTGAATCCTGTTCGACACACCCGCGGTGTGTCGTTGGTACTATCTCAGGATCTCTTCAAACCCCCTATAATCAGGGATCCCCTCGGTCAAGCCCTCTAGGTTCTGGGCTATCTCCTCCTCCGCATCTCCACCTGGAGGTGGCAAGGCAAGCTCTCTCTTGTCCCTCTGAGCCATAGGAGCAAGACCTACCTCCCTCTCAGGTCCGATATCTGTAAAAGTTGAGCATAATTAGGGCATATACATTTAAATCCAAAAACAATAAAAAAAACCAAAATACAAAAAGTTTGGTGGTCAAACCAAGTATTTTACCTCTCTCATCCCACTGCTCTCTAGGTGAAAGTAGCATGTCTGGGTCTCCCGTGAAATCCATCCTTGCATAAGGCCAATCCTCAACCACCACCTGCTAACGATGTAGCCACTCCATGAAGTCAGGACCCCATGACACTGACTGGCTGCCTCCTCCTCGTGGCATCACGTGAGCCCACTGAGTTATTCGGGTCTCTCGTGGTCCGGGCCACCCCACTCGCATGTCCTATAACTAAAGTATGGGTACCCGCTCCAGCATGAGCGATATCATAATCGAACCTTACCCAAACAACTTCGTCTCGCCTCTCTGGCATTTGGTCAACTACCTCTTCATGTTCAGAGACACGGCCTCTGCCCAGTCAAACATAGTAGGATTGAGGCAATGTAAAGCCAACCGCAGTTGTGTTTTAGTTGCTTCATGTTGAGCCTAAGAACTAGCTACCCTCTTGATCATGAACAACAACACACGTAGTGACAAATCATTCACTATTGCAATCTGTAATTTACCGCTAGTGGGTGATTTTCGTGCCCCTGGGCACGCTCATGCAATCAACATGTCTAAGGACTCTCCGGTGATTCGCACACTGCCCATGTAGGGTCTCTCCCTTCATCGTGATAAACCAGTCAGAAAATATATATCTGTGGTGTCAAACTCAACCTCCTGCCCTCAGATGATGGATTTACCCTCTGTCGGGTTCCATGATCGAATTAAGAATTCTAGGAGGTCTAATTGCGCTCTCAATAGCGACGTTAGGAAGAATTTGAGTAGTCCGCAGTTTCAAAGGACATGCAAGCACTGAGGATCAGCTACCCCTCTCTCGTCATATTCATCATGTGTGCGTTCTTGCCAAGAGAATGCCATTTTGCACCCTGCACACACAAACATTCTCTTATTAGAAGTCATTTGACCCATTTTCATATGCCACAATGGTGTAAAAATGATTTTTTTTGTTATTTTTTTCCTTTTTTTCTTTTTTTTTTTTTCGCGCTCGTCGCAGCTGTTTCTAAAACAGTTGCGACGGTCTTATTCGAATAGTTCACAATTTCCAGGATTGACGCAGGGGTACATCACTTTCCTGCGACAATGCCGATTTTGGCCCATATGGAATTCGTGGACGACGCAACCCCGAGGGGAAAACCTGCGACGATCGAGGCGAATTTTTGAAACAAAAATTCTTTCCAAACTCAGCCAAAACATTGCAATTACAGTTAAAATGAACTCAAAACATAAAGGAAAAGGCATAATACTTACTTGGAGAAGGTTTGGAATGTAATGAACCACCACAGCTCTAGAAATCAACAACTCAACTTCGCAAGTTACGCGTTGTTTGGAGTTTTACCACGATTAAAACTAAAACAAAGTGAATTATGTTTTTACCATATGCCTTGTTATAGCCCTTATTTTTGAAATTTAGGGATTTGACTATAGTTTTTGGGTTTTTACTATAGTTTTAGGGTTTTGGCTATAGTTTTTAGTGTTTTGAGATAGGTTTGAACATTAATCATATATTCTTGTCGAATGGGTCTTATGCTTGGATTTCTTTGTGTAGTAACAGGTGTTCCGGATGTGGGAGATGATCGATACATCCTTGGTGAATATCGCAACACATTTGACGAGTCACCTTTAAGCTCTTTTTTGACTCGTAAAAGATGAAAAGATTGCTGAGTATTTTTCCCTTTTTGACTCATTAAAGAGAATAAAAATGGGAGTCTGCTTTCAACTCTTTTCCGACCATTTAAAAACAAAAATATGGTCGAGCCCTTTTCATTCCATGCTCTTTCATAGTTGCGAAACGTCGTGTCTCCAATAAAGTTTTCTACTTTTTCGGACTGGAAGCACTATTTACGAAAAGTACTCCTTGAGCGAAATGGTCAAGCAGTTCTCTCGAGCATCGTTTTCTACCTTTACAAGCTCGAGAGACACAAACTTACGAAAAGGACCCATCATGAGTTTTCTTTTCCATGTCTTTTTCAAACTCTCTAAACATGAAAAAGACTCTGAGTTTTACTTATGTCGGACTCGTTAAACCCTGACGACATGGGACTCATCACCATGATGAGACCCGAGCTTCTCCTCCCTAGGGCTCGTTACAATTTCACTAGGTTGGATTTGTTCGAAGGATTAACTTATATTGCAAGCATATGTTATCCCCTTCAAGCTTGTTTTTCAAAAATAATTGGGGTACTCGCCAGCAATGGTGGGGGGAATTTTGGAAATATTCCATTGGTTACCTACGGTAGCTAGCCACTCTTGAACATCGACACTTTTTCTTCTAGCCGAGTTTGGGATCTCCTCATATCGTCATTGGCCTTCTGGGGTTTGGGTTTGTCAGTTTGCCTCATTCCATTTTATCCTTGTTGTCTCCGCAAGACCTTCGATCTCTTGGTACCAAAATGCTGCCACATTCCGGAGCCGTGTCGCTGATATGTTCAAGAGTTTAATCCTTCTGCAGTTTGCACCCTTACATCCTCCTCTGATTCTCTGTTTCATCCATCTTCATCTTGTTCCTTGTCTCATGTCGTTGGTGTGGGAAATATTATGGCCCTCCTACGACGGGTCACTTCGTGTCGACATCAACTCGTTATCCAGGAAGTTGATCTAGAGATTCCTTTCGGGTATCTTGGAGCTTGCATGCCTCAATGGCAAGTTCTTCGCACTCGACGACAGGCTTGCATTATTGGTCTTTGATCGGGTGATTCCACAAGTGTTCTACTCCAAATCATTCTTCACACTTTGTGGATTGTACTGACAGTACCTTGAGAACCATTGGAATCACTGGTGGTCTCTCTCGAACTTGTTAACAGTTTACATCATTAGCTGATAATCAAGCGATTTTCTAGTAGGCTCGACTTCAGCACATCTATTCACATATTAGAAATTGTACTATGATCGGGTTGGATTCAAGACCCCAAAGTGAGTTAAATTAGTTCGGGTTGCATGAATTGGTTCGTGATTGCATACATGACTCTTTGATTGGATGGTTGCGACCATACCTGAGTCTTTCTGGATGGCTGCGTCCATACCACAAACCACTTCTATCTATTTTTTGGATGGTTGCGCCCATGCCTAGACTACATGTATTTCTTTCACTGTCAAAGATATTAATTGTACTTGCACATGTAGTTTCTTCACGATGGTGTTCCAGTTCAGTTATGGTTTCATAAAGAATTTCACCCCTCCCACTCTCTCGGACTTCATGCTTTGGGGGGCATTTGTTACACAGTAATTTGTCACTAGTCCCGTAATTCGTGGTCTTGGATAAAGTCAGTTCCTGAGTGACATCTTCTCTGTGTCATGCCTCAAACAAATGTGTCTACATCTTCCCAATCATTCAAGAAGATTAACAAATGTTCCTTAATCGTGAAGGTTGACCCTTTTTACCCATGTTTCAAGATCATTGCAAGTAAACCTCATTCTGTTTGTGACGGTTTCCTGTAATGAACTAGAATGTCGCGACATCATCGCAAGGGTACATCTGTTCTCTGCGACGGTCAGATTTTAGGGCTCGTCACAAGTCCTCCATATCCTTCTTGCGACAATAGCTATGAATACATAGTTTCCCCGCGACATCATCTCTGAGTCCTAGTGTTTGACTCTCGGTGACCCAGATATGGCGAATTAGTTCAAACAGAATGCTTCTGGGTGGTTCTAGAACTGGTTGTTGCATCAAGGAAGTTTGCCTTTCCTCCTCTGGGATGGTGGTTCTGCCTTTTGAGAAACCTCCCTTGGGGATAAGCTCCTTCTCCCTCGTTTATGGAGGATCCTCCTCATATAAAAGAATTCCCCATTGCTATGATCAACTAGTTTTGGGATTGAGAAAATTAGCTAGTTTTGGTGTGAGATTGATAGTTTGCAGTGTGAATTATTGATAGTCTAGAAATTGGTTGTGGATTGCCTTAGCCTTATACTAGTGCTTTTGAGTGAGAGAGAGAGAGAGTTATCAACCTTTTGGGAGACCCTTTTAGGAGTGAATGCTTGAAGAGACATACTGACTGGACCCTTCGAGGAAGCTTGCGACGTCAAGGCTTGGTTGTAAGCTTTGCTTTTGCCCATACTAATACAATCAATGGTGATTTCCTATGGCATGTGTAAAATATATTTGATAGCTTATGGTTCCTTGACTCTATAAGTGAATAGTCCATTGTTGTACTCTATTATGTGTTCTATTGTTCTCTTGTGCTGTTTCAGGTAAGTCGCTCATCGAAAACGATAGCTGAAGTAGTGCAACGAAAGCTCCATCGAACACTAGTTTGAGGTAGGCTCTACAATGATTGTTTAAGGAAATTAGCTGTTGTTTTGTCTTGTTTTGACTAGACCCACTCTAGGGCTAGAGGGCTTGCCTTTGTTTGCAGACGGAACATTACCTACATCACATCCCTACTAGCCATGACATGCATTTCGTCAAGCATGTCACAATTATGTATTCTATATGTTTAAACAACAAATCTAATCCTAAGTATCTCATACTTATTTGAGATTCATTATGAGGCATTGTTTCCTTATCACTTTAGCTACATTATCATCTATTAATCCATAAATACATTGTTCATTCAATTACAAGTAAAAACATGATGAGAGCCATACATAGCCACTGTTATAATAGATGTTCATAACCAACATAATAAGATTAGAAATACCAAGGAAACAACAACCATATAATCCACATTTAAACCAGTATAATACTCATGAATTAACGAGTAATCTCATCTAAATTATGCAAAATATGACCAGGTTCGGGACTTCCACGAACCACCCGACCATAGACAAACCTGAGTCAAATCTCTCTTCAACTAGTCACCCCCATGCCATATTCTAAGCATGAATGTGGGATTTCATAAAACACATAAATGAAAACCATATAGGGCTTTCAAAGGCCAAACCACCTCAACCCATCAAACAATGATTCCACCTCACGGTCAGACATCACAACCATCACTAGATTGGTCTCTGCCCAAGCCTTCCATGGCTCCAGAGCGTTTGTTCCAACCAAGGCTTCCAGGACTAGTAACTCAACCCACAACTTACTTTGGGCTTCCAAAGAGTTTGTCCAACCAGGGCTTCTAGGAATAGTAACTCAACCCACCAAGGGCTTCAAGAGCATTTGTCCAAATAGGGCTTCCAGTAACTAGTAACTCAACCCAAGCTAAAGGAAACATGAGAACTAATAAAAAAAACAAAGAAATAAACCCACAACACCATGGATATCTAGGAAATGGAAAGGTTAGTAAAATCCACTCTCAATCCAGGCAATCCTCTTTGCCAGTGACAAATCATGACCAATAAACCTCATGCATATGCCATGCATGCCAAAACTAGTGAGGAAAACATACATGCAACTTGGTACCTGCAAGAAGAACCCATTGTAGATGTTGATCCCGATGTCCTCTTACGATTTCCTGCTCTTCCTTTGTCTTCTTTCTCCAAAACTCCAAGTATTCCACACTCCTCCAAGAGTGCTCCAAGAAAACTCTAAGTGCCCAAGAGTATGAGAGAGAGAGAATAGAGAGACAACTCCAAAACTGAACTAACAAAATTCTATACTGACCAAGCCTGCCCACTGATCCTCATAAGCCTTTTTATCAATGAGGCTTATATTTTCTTCATTTTCCATTATTTTCCTTCATTTTCCTCCTCACACGCAACATGTGACCTTTTGCCTTCCTTTTCTCACAATTTATATTATTTTCATAAATAGATGTGCCAAAAATGTCATTTTTCCTTTCCAAAGCCTTCTCCAATTTCCTTAGCCACAATAAAAAAATGAACACCCACACTAGGATGTCTTACCCACCATTCAACTTGGAATAAGTGTCCCATAATAATGGTCTTGTATATTTTTACATTGATTTTTAACTAGAGCTATTACACATATCGTTCAATTCAAATGCACAAGATCTCACCCAATGATGAACTATAGTTAGATCCAGAGTCAATCAAAATAGAAACAACATGATCACAAAGCTTACCTCCATCTCTATAATATATGCCTGATGATCACCTGTCTATTATCCAATGTTGCATATATCCAAGGAATACCCTATCCAACATCCTCAACTGTCTGTGCCTCTTGAGCACTGTAGATTTGTGGTCTACCACCTTGATGTTGTGGACAATCTCTCCTGCGATGATCCTTGCCACAGGTCCAACACTAGAAGGGCTTCCTGCAACCACCCTTGTTCTACTCCTCAGACTCAAATCCCTGTCCCCTATCAACTTCATTAAATTTCTTGTATGATTTTGCATTCTCCTTGTCATCTGTATCCTAAGGTTTTCCTCTCTTCTTAGCGCACTTTCCTTTAGTTTTCTTATTACATTTCCAATCCTGCTTAGACTCAGTCTTGCACTTTGATTGCACATAACAATGCTTCAACTTTCTGATGGCTTCCTCCAATGATCTAGGCTTATCAAACTCAATCCTGTCTTTGAATGATGCCGACAACCCACAGATGAGTCTCTGGATCTTTGCTTTCTCCTCCTTGAGATAAGACACATATCTCAACAACTCCAACAACATGTTAGTATACTCCTCTTTGGTCATGGATCCCATCTTCAACTCAAAGAACTCCTTTGTCTTATCATCATAATATCTTTCATATAAATATTTCTTCCTGAAAAGTCTCTCGAACTCACTCCAATTCATCTCCTCTTCTCAAATGCCTCTGACATTCTTCACATCTTCGCACCAAATGTATACTTTTCCTTCAAGACTATAAATAGTTATCTTGGCTTTCATATTTTTTGAATAATCATGCAATCTAAAAAAAACAAAATCCCAAGCAACCCAGCTTCTTCATCTTGTGACTTGTTCGTTTCTCCATCAAATGTAGGAGGCTTTGATTTCTTGAACTCATCTGGAAAGTATTCCTTCTCACTCCTCCTATTTGGATGGTGGCGATGATGACGACGATGTCTCTTTGAACCAAAACTGAATAGAACCTACTCTCATTATCCCTCCTGTCAAGTGTATCCAAGAACCTACCGTCTTTGACTGTGTCATCCCCGTCAAACCTGTATCCTGATTGAGACCTTCTACCATATGCCCCATTGGTCCTTTCCTCCTTTCCATGACTGAACCAAAGTTGTCCATATCTCTGCAAATCTGATAGACTTTAAAGAATTACTACATTGGCCTCTGCTTGCTTTTCCTGTGCTCTGGAAAGTCTTTCCTATGACTGAATGATCCTGTCATTGTCTACTTTACAATTTCTGATCTTTGCTTTCAAACTTCTCAATGTATTTTCTATGTCAGGGGAGTACTCATCACCATGTTGTTCGTTTGATTTGTATGTAGAATCACGTGAACTGTAGTCCACCATTCTGCTAGTCATCTTGATCTTCTTCTTCATGTAAACATACTATGTGAGATAAACCAAATATAAACATGATCAAACATACCTCAGTGAAGTTTAGGGGAGGCTATCTCGTTTGTGCAATCAATCCAGATTAGCACAACATATGCATATGTAATGAAATCAACATATCAATCATCTCAACATCAACATCATGAAGAAACAAGACAACAACATTGATTGTTACAATGCATGCATAACAAACACATATACAAATGACATGTATGCATGACAAACACATTCCTCCTATCTAATCCAAGTTGAACCTGGGAGCTTTGATACCAATCTGTAATGACCCCTCCCACATTTACCAAATTTCACTAGCCTAATAGGGTAAGCATGAGACAAAGAGTTACTATGACATGGCCCGACCTCCAAGCTCTAGTTAAGGAAGTGGGGCCTACCAACTAATCACAAACTGATAAGTCACAACAGCCCTCAGGGCTACAAGACAATCAAGAGCCAAAGGACCACCCTAGGTGACCAAACCCTGAGATGGGGTTCCTTTTCACTGACCTAGGCTCCCAACTGCATGCATGACAAGGCCTAAGTGTGGTTGAAGGCCTCCAACCGAATGCACAACACTACCCAAGTGTGGTTGTGACCCATATTGTCCTGTTTAGAGGGTGCGGTTCCAAGATCCGAGCCACAATTTCAGGTCAACTTCCAGACCACTACCTTGAACTGTCTGAGACTTCTTAGAATCATTAATGACATAGGGACGATGCTAAACATACAAAACTTGAATAAGAACTCGACCTAAATAGGCCTAACCATGACAATCATTTCGTCAAACATATGGCGAACATGTATGCTACAGGTCATGAATGCATATCTGATCATAGGAGTCTAAAACTTATCTAAGAATCACCAAGAAGGTCTAATGCCCTCTCATAATAACTGCAATAACATTAGTTAGTACATGCATTAATCAATCATTCATATATTCATCAAAACATGTCAAGAGCCATAAGTAATATACATCACATAACCAACATAGAAACCATTCCAACTCAAATATAATATCACCAACATAATTGCTTCAAATATACATGAATCGCAAACTCTTATTAACATATGAAAATACCAACTAAGTCAGAGACTTCCACGTACCACTCGACCATAGATTGGGTTGAACCAAGTCTCTCTTTCAACCAATCACCCTTCCACCATATTCCAAGCATGAATGCGGGATCTCATTTAATAAACCAAACAAAACCAAACTAGGACTTCCAAAGACCAAACCACCTCAACCCTCGACCAATGATTCCACCTCACGGTCGGACATTACTAACACCAACTAGATCGATCTCTACCCAAGTTGTTCAGGGCTCTAGGAACTAGTAACTCAACCCACACCCTTCTAGGGCTCCAGAGAGTTTGTCCAACCCAGCTCCAGGGACTAGTAACTCAACCCACCAAGGGCTCTAGAACGTTTGTCCCAACCTAGGTTTCAGGACTAGTAACTTAACCCAATATGTTCTAGGGCTTCCAGAGCGTTTGTTCCAACCCACAACCAGAAGGAATTATGAGCACCAATTAGAAAACAATCAGTGGAAAAAATCACAATACCATGACTACCCAAGAATTGGCAAGGCAAGGCTAAAACCACTATCAATTCAGGAAATCCTCCATTCCAATGACAACACATAACCATAAAACCACATGCATATACCGTGCATCCATAAATCAACAAGGAAATCACACATGCAACTTGTTACCTACAAAGCAATCAAGTTGTAGTTGTTGATCCACCTTTTCCCTTGTGCTTTCCTGCTTTCCGTTGCCTTCTTTCTCCAAATCCAAGTGAATACTAGAGTGCTCCAACCATTCTCCAGGAATGCTTTAAGTGTGCAAGAGTATGACAGAATGGAAGAGAGCTCAACCCAAAAACTATCAAAAGGCTCAACCAAATTGTCAAAAGTTGTGAACTAATCCTCATAAGTCTTTTTATCATTGAGGACTATATTTTTTTTCATTTTTCCTCTCATGTGAATCTGTGACCTTTCACCTTCCTTTTCTCTTATTTTCCTTTATTTCATAAATAAAATGTCAATTAATGCCACTTTGCGTTTGCCAATTTTCATAGTCATTAATTAATCACCAATGATACCCATCACTATGTTTTACCCAACATTCAACTTGGAATACATGTCCCATGACATTGGTCTTATTTTTTTTATTTACATAGATAATCAATTAAGGATTGTTACAAGGAAGGGAGTGGATTCAAACTTCCAAATTTGGAACCATATTCGGGAACACATCGGAGGCATGTCCTTTGATTTTGTGGAACTTTTGAATAACTATCATTGAATCATCGAAGACTATTAGTTGACAAATCCCCCTTGATATTGCAATCTCCAATCCTTGCCAAAGGGCTAAAGCTTATGCTTGGTTGTTTGATGCTCTGCCTAGCCCCCAAGCGAATTTTGACTCTATTTCTTCATCGGGGTGATAGATAACCCCTCCCACTCGTCCCTCCCCCATAAAATATAATATTATAATATTATATTTTACCCAATATTTATTACCACCCCTACCTAGTAAAAAGTGCAAGGGGTAGGCGAATATTTAATAAAATGTAATTATGCCGTAAGGTGTTCCCTATGAAAAGAACTTTCCTAAATATCATTCTGTCATAATTTGAGCCATGTGTTCCTTTGTTAGACGATTGGGTTACAATTGTCCGTTGATTTGAATTAAATGACGGTTGCGTTGAGTCTTTGCAGTTAATTGCTCTATAGTGGAATTGAATGACGGTTGTGTTCGTTCTTTACAGTTAATTAATGGTTGCATTGGGTCTTTGCAGTTAACTGCGTTGTGCCTAGGCAAGAATTTCATGGTCCGCATACTCTTCTTCACAATTGCCCTCGCTGTCGTGTCGCAATTTCCCTGGCTATTGTTTTGTTCTCTGCACTATACACAACACTACGCCAGTCCCCGATGGCCTTTAATCCCACAATCTCCTTGCCTTTAATTTTTCGGTTTCCACCATGACCAATAAATATTGTCCTTGCTCCAAGATTACTCGATTCCTGTTTATTTTCACGTTGCTTGTTTAATTTTGTCAAGTTTCTTTATACAAGGATTTTCTCTTGCGAGAGAGTTGTAAGGATGGAAGCTGAGTATATGATGCCACGGTCAATTTTTTTTAATGAATTTGGGTTTCTTCCAACTACTAAGAGTTTGGGATAGAGGGTTCTGATGGGAGGAGTTACCACGGTAACTACCTCTCTCCCTGGTCACCCCGCTTTCGGCCATTTGCACCTGTGTCTACAGGAACCCCACTTTGTAACTTGATCATTTTACCACAAGGGTTGGGGGACCCTGTTTAATGGCCACATCGGATTTATTTATTTATTTTAGAATTCTGTAATTGAGATAAAGATAGTAAGGTAAAACACTCATTTACATTTTTTTAAAATCTGCAATTGAGATAAAAATGATCCACTAAAATATTCATTTGCATTTGCTGCCTTTTGTCGTTTTATCTTTCAGTTTGGGATTTTCTTGGTAAAGTTGTGGAATGCTGGAATTTATTTTGTTTTCTGAGTGATTGGATTCTGTGTAATATATTTTGCAGGATTCCGAAAGATCGTACCGGGCGGCTCGGAATTAGCCAACAAATATTATTTGTTAAATATTGGTTAGTTATTTAAAATTTCTTTTTAATTGCTTTTATTTTTGAATATTTTTTATTTATTTTATTTGATAATTATTAATTTTTTAGGGGCTCTGGGAATAGCCAACTAATATTGTTTATTAAATTTATTAGTTTATTTTAAAAAAAAAATTGTTTACTTTCATTTTGCTCTTTTTTTTATTAAATTTATTTTATAATTATTATTTACGTAATGGGATCGACTAGCGATCAGTAGGACCTTTGGTGTAGTGGGACAACCTTTCCCGGATTTTGCTTGCTCCGCTAAACAACCAAACTCTTAAACCCTAATTATCTGATCTCTGGATTAACGCCTTGGGCTTGGTGAATAGTTGGAATAGCCAACCAATATTTGTTAATTAAATATTATTAGTTATTTAAAATTTATTTCTAAATTGCTTTCATTTTGAATATTTTTTTAATTTATTTTAATAATTATTAAATTTTTTTAATTATTATTAATTATTATTTTTTTTTTTTTGGAAAAATTTGAGATATATAATTTCATTTTTTAAATGATGAGATACCAAATAAATTTGTGTACACAGTCTCAATTTTTGGTAAAAAAAATTATTTACAGAATTTTCATTACAAATATTTTAAATATTTAAATGTAAATTTATATGATATTAATTATTAAAACTATGTATAAAAAAATCCAAATGATTCATGTTAATAAAAATTATGAAAGGGAGCAAGATTGATTTTAAAGTAAGAGTGTAAGATATTATCAAGATTTTTTAAGACAAACTCTCTAAATGTAACTCCATTTAAGTTTCATTTACAAAATTTATGTATATTTATATGATATTAGATTATTAAAACTATGGTATAAAAAAATCCAAATGATTCATGTTAATGAAAACTATGAAAGGGAGCACAATCGATTTTAAAATAAGAGTGTAAGATATTATCAAAGATTTTTTAAGACAAACTCTCTAAATGTAACTCCATTTAAGTTTCATTTACAAAATTTCATTACAAATATTTAAATATTTAATGTAAATTTATATGATATGAAATTATTAAAACTATGGTATGAAAAAATCCAAGTGATCCATGTTAATAGAAACTATGAAAGGTAGCACAATTGATTTTAAAATAAAAGTATAAGATATCATCAAAGATTTTTTAAGACAAAAACTAT
>APFE030580161.1:0-16341 GCA_000404065.3 Pinus taeda
GATGTCCATCCTTGCCACAATGCCAGCACTTCACCTTTGGCTTCTTTCCTTTGGACTTCGAACGAGAGTCGCTATGCTTTCCCCCGGAGTGTCTCTCTCGTGAGCGACCTCTGGCCATCATTACCTCTGATGTAGATGTGTCTGCATTCGACCTTTTCCTCGTCTCCTCAGCCAACAAGGCTCCAACAACATCGTCAAACTCAAGAATATCTGATGTACTAAAACTTATGGAAGTAACAAAATGATCCCAGGATTCAGGTAAAGAACATAATAAAGTTATCGCCTTATCCTCTGAATCAAATTTTACATCTAGACTGTTTAATTGCACCAACAAGGTATTAAAAACATTTAGGTGATCAGCAATTGAGGTACCTTCTTTCATCCGCAAACTGTAAAGCTGTCGTTTCAGGAGAATTCGGTTTGTCAAAGATTTCGTCATGTAGAGCTTTTCAAGCTTCGACCACAGGCCTGCAGCGGTTTTCTCTGACACAATGTTAAACAGAACATCGTCCGCCAGACATAACCGAATTCCGCTCAGAGCTCTAGCATCCTTCTCATCCCATTCATCCTCCGTCATGGAAGCAGGTCTTTTGTTTTTTCCCAACAGTGCTTTCGCCACACCTTGTTGAACTAGTAGATCGTGCATCTTCACCTTCCAGATTTCAAAATTATTCTTGCCATTGAATTTCTCAATTTCGAACCGGGCACTTTGATTTTTGGCCATCTTGTATCAGCAAAAAACAATAATCTCCAATATCCAACCAGCAATAAAAAAAAATTGCTTATGCCTTTAAAACATCTTCCTTCACACAAGAAAAAAATTTATGCCTATGTCTCCATACTTCTGCCTTTAAAACAAACTGCCCTATGCAATGATATGCCTTTGCTAAAAACAAATGTTTCTTTTACTGCCACTTTGCAGCAAATCCAGCCGCCCTTTCAAAACATAAAACCGATAACATGCCTTACAATAAATGATTTGTCATGATGGTGCCCAAAACATTCTTCACATAAAACTCCACCATATGCATAAAACTCCACCATATGCGTTTCAACGGTTTTTTTTGTTTTGTTTTAACACACATATATGTTATATAACTTTAAAAGAGCTTCCTTTTAAAAACTATATAACTTTTAAAAAACGGCCCTTTAAAAAACTGCCACAAACTCCACGCATCAATGGTTTATAAAGCCATATAGGTTTTGATTAATGAAATCCACGCTGTTTATCGAATAGGTCCACGCTGTTTTTTAACAAATCCACGCTGTTGTTTTAAAAAACACCATATCCACGCTGCTTTAAATATATAACAACGCATTTTTTAATTCCCATACCCATGTTGTCTTTATATAAACCGCATGAGAACTTCAGACTTCAATTTAAAAAATAGCAATTTAAAATACCTCTGATCCGCGCCAGGGCTGCCCAGCAAATGCACCAGCAGTCACCTCAGCGGCGTTCACGCTGCACACACAAGTATACAACACCTCCAGGCAGTACGCAGACTGTCTACGCCTTTCAGGCAGCACGCAGGCGGACAGGCGATCTCCAGGCAGTTTGAACCGTAGGTTTCCACACGCAGCGCTCCCTCCAGCAGTCAGACACAGACCAGCACCTCCAACATGCTCTGATACCAATTGTTGGAATTCAGGAACAACAAATTAAATAAAACACACAATTAACACAGCAGAAGATCAAACACATAGAACACAGCTATTAACGTGGTTCACCCAACCAATCTGGGCTACGTCCACCAAACATAGGCATCAGGAATATATTTAATCAAATTTGGAGATTACATCAATGAAACTCTCACTCTCTCTCCCATCTATCCGATATGACAACCTATTTTATAGTTAGAGAGAATCTAACTGCTCTCACATCAAAATTTAGGATGCATTAATTTGCTCCCAACAACCTGGAGATAATCCAGCAACAGATTTTCTATTGTTGTCACCTACAGAGATTTCTGCCTATTTCAGTTCAAACAGAAAATCTCAACAGATATTCCTAATTTCCGACTTCCTTCCCAATTTCCTCTTCCTCATGGATGCGCGTGCCTCTCCACTATCCTTTAGTGGAGACAACTATCCCGCCGCTAACGATGAGGAGTGTCTCTTGTGGAGACAACTATCTTCTTTTTTAGCGGTCATGGGTTCCCTGCAGTTGGAGGCGGCGGGCCTAAGTTGTCATCATAATGTACAATAAGTGCCGCTAAATAAAAGATATAGCATCTTATTACTCAAAACATAAATATTTTTATAAAATTAATGTTTAGGGATTTTATTTAATTTTATATCCATGTCTTCTAAATCTTCTATTTAGAAGGATGAAAATTGATGTTCTACCTAGCACAAAGTGCAAAAAAAACACTTTGGTTCATCCCTATATAAGAGAAATGGTGGTTTTCCCTTGAAATTTTTTTGGACATTTTAATCTATTTTTGTCGCTCCTTTAAATAGTATGCCATATATAATTGAAATACCAACTTTTTAACAATGTTCACTTTATGTGTGTTAAATTATTTTTTAGGCTCCCTTGTTTGTTAAGCTTAGAATATTGTGTTTAATACTTTTAGCACACAAGACATTATGAGGTTTAGTTTTTCCATGATCAAAGTTGACTCGTGCCCTTTCCAACTATCCTTGTTCATGCATTTTCTCCAAAGACAACACTGCCTCCTTTTCCTTCTTTTAGAGTAAGAAATTTACTATGATCCTTTGTCACGTGTTTTTAATATCCACTATCAATAAACCATTTTCTTACTTTGCGTTGAGAATATACATCAAGTCCACACTCCTATTATTGTTGCATTCATTTCCACACCTTTACACATTGTTCTCTATGTTTGGTAATATCTTCTTTCTTTCTTTTCTTAGGAAACCCTCTTGTGCTACTTGTATAGTCATATGTTTTGTGCTTATAATTATTACACTTGTGACTTTCAATATGATCCAAGAGGTGAGTAAATAGTTTGTATCATCTAGTACCACCTTCATTAAGACTTCTGGTTTTGTTGCTCATAAAATCATTCTTTGAGGTCTTCTACGATCCTGTATTTCTATTTCTCACATAAGCTCTACAATTTATTTCTTCTAGACAAGAATTATTACAAGAAAGGAAATATCCAAAGAAGAGATTTTGAATTCATTCCTGATGATCTTGTGAGAAAAATCAACTCTCTATTGGTCTTCATCTCCTTTCTTTGTTATGCTTTCGTCGTTCACAAATCCACTTAGAAAATCACATCTAGACTGAAGTTCATCTCCTTTCCTGGTGCCACGTTCATTGTTGAAGGGGCTCTTGAGAAAATTGGCATAACTTTTATGATTTTCTTTCATTTTCTTTTTCTTAAGGCTTTCTGCTTGATTCTTCCTAAAAGGTCTTATGACGTTCCACGTATAAAAGACCCATTTGATGAAAGGTGACCTTTGATGGCTGAGAATATCATCTAATATTTCGACACTTTTTCCAAAGTTCAAGCTTTGATTCGATTGAGCATTTGATTTATGTAGTTCCATTCTCAAGGAAATGAATTTTTCTTGTAGATTTTAATAATCTTCTTCATTTTCTTTCAACTAGAGTCTCACTGCTTATTTTATCATCTTTGCATCTTCTAGTTGTGTATTTAAGATGAAAATTGTTATTTCATCAAGATCGTGATCCTTTTTCTTCTAGGGCACTAACAAGTTATGCCTCAAGGTTTACTTTCCTATCAATATTATCATCCTTTGAGTCAATTCTCTCTTCTTGATTATTCTTTATCAACAATATTTGTGTTAGAAAGGAAGCTCTTCTTTATTAATATTAGATGCATATTTATCACTCTCTTTTGAGCCGATAATATCTTCTCTGGAATAAAAACCATTCTTCTTGGAATACATTCCTCTTTTGTGTTGATATGACTTGCTTCTATTTTGGTGTTCTTCTTCCTCACATTTTGCATATGGACATTTAGCAACAAAATACTCTATTTTACCACAACTAAAACATTTGATTGGTAGATTACCTCGGTATTTTCCAAATATTCTTTTCAACTTTCTCATAAACTGTGACCCTTCTACATCTGATTCATTTATTGAAAAATCATTGGCTTTCAGTTCTTTTGTCTTCTTTGAAACTTTGAAAGCTACTTCCTTCAATGTTTACTTTCCTTTTTCTATTGTGATTTCATATGTAGTGAAAATCCCATGTAGCTCATCCATCTTCATATTTTCCATATCCTTTATTTCTTTAGTAGATGATATATTTGCATCAAATATTAAGGGGATAGATCTCAACACCTTCAATACAGGCATTGATTCCTCAACTTCTTCACCAGGTTCTCGGAAAACATTGACCATCTCATCCACAGGAAGGAAGTATGCTGCAATATATTCTTTACCATTCGCATTCAATCTTTTGAACCATCTTCTTTGGGTTTGAATTTTTTCTCTCTTGAATTTTTCATCTCCTTCACAATTATTTTGAAGTTTGTCCCAAATTTCCTTTCCATATTCACATGCATTACTTTGACAAACTCTTATTCAGATAGGCCACAAAACATGGAATTCATGACCTTTCATTATTTATACAAGCCTTCTTACCACCTTGATTAGATGGAGAAGTTGTTAGAGCTTTATAACCATCCACTATCTATGTCCAAATGTAAAAAACAATGTACATTAGATAAGTCTTCATCCTTACCCTTCAGAAGGCATAATTTGTTCCATCTAATTATTTAGCTTTGGTTGTGAATGAACCTTCCTGACTGATCATGGTCCCTCTAATATCTCCCTTCTAGTGGTTGTACTACATTTGAAGGAACTCACTTTGATACCAATTATTGGATTCACACTTACACTAACCCAGGGACAGGGCGTGTGCATGAATTAGTATAAGAAAATTTATATCTTATTTAAATAGTCATGAGTCATAACAAATAATATCACATACAAAGCACAAGATATAAATGAGAATTTCTGTATAACAAATCTTTGTAGCCACCAACCTATTATGAAAAACTCTGTAGGAACTAACCTATAAGACATCGATCCCACCTGCTAAGATATTTGTAGGCATTAACTTATAAAAGAGACCAATCCCTTTTATTGCAAGATTTGTATGTGCTAACCTATAGGAGACGCCAATCCCTTTTATTGAAATATTTGTAGGCACCAACCTATAGGAGACATTAATCTCTTCTATTGCAAGATTTGTAGGGACCAAATTAGATAGGAGACACTAATCCCTTTTTCTCCAATATTTTTATGCACCAAACTTCAAGAGACACTAATCCCAATTTTTGCAAGATTTGTATGCACCACCCTATACGAGACACCAATCGTGTTTGCTGCAAGATTTGTAGCCATCAACTTAAAGGAGATACCAATTTACCTAAATTGATAAAGTGTCTAAATTTTCATTCTTTAGTGAAGAACAATCACTGTTGTTAAAGGGTAAATAGAATGCATAATGCAATGTGACATTGCTTGCACTGAATGCATCTTTTTCCGTATGCGTGGTGATTATTCCTTTTAGCTGTGATGGATTATAAGCCAATGTTCCATTATGTATGCATACTGTTGTAGCTCCTAGAGACAGCCTTGGATTGCTTACAAGACCAGTGCCTCGGCACACTTAGATTCTGCGTGGCTCACATAATTTTCTAGAAATGGAAACATCACATATAGTTTGTATATATATATATATATATATATTGGGTTGGTTCATTCGCCTAAAGGAGTGAGACATGAATTTCTAGTACTTCTTCACATGTACAAATCTTAGAAATATGCCTAAAACAATGGAGGCTGAGTAGTTCAAGGACTTATAGTTTAATAAGCTTTGTAGAGCAAATGATAGAGGAAAAGAAGAAAGAGAAACTCATCATATGGAGCATGAGGCTTCAAGAATTCTACACTTAACGCATAGATCTTGAGTCACTAAAATTTTCTATACTTATTTGAGTTACAAGCAGATATAGTGGACAATAAACAGAATAGGTGTTATGATTCATGAAGCACAACTATTAAAGATGTAATTCAATAATCCATACAGGCACATGCATTAACAATGTTGATACAAATGAACATGTGATATAATTACGGGCACTTGCATTAGCTTATCGATACAAATGAATCTATGAGGAAGGCTTGAAATATTACTAACAGCTATGATTGCATGAATTCAGAGAAGAAGTATGAACATAAATTGGGTTTAATAGAGGGATAACATATTGTAATACTTGAAGGGGGAATCACCACCATTTCACTGATATTCTGAAAGATCTGTATTACAAAGCCATACAATCTGAAAATAAGATGTAGTATTTTCTTTAGAATTTCTTAACCTTTCTTAAGTCTTTCTTTCCCCTATTTATTTGGAGAGGAGAGCCTGAACATTCATTACAACAAAATATCTCTTGCCTAGTCTCAGCTATCGGGTCAACATAGATGTCTCAGTCATAGATGGCTCTGTGGCCCAAAAACATTACAGAATTAAATGCCTCCTTAAAAGGAGGCACATTACAGTACAATAAATAAGTAAACAATCAGATAAAAATCTCTCCTTGCCCATCCTACGATCGTCTCTGCTTCAGGAGTTAGTCTTCTCACAATATGGATTCCTGTGATGCTTAGCCAACTTCTGTCATTTCTATATTTATTGCATTCGGCGCCGACCTCCAGATCTATGTCACAAAGGCCCTTTTGGGTCTATGCATGCCTGGTTTTGAATGCTCCATCTCCCTTATTGAAAGCCACAACTACTTTCGGCGCCAAGCCTTTTTGAATTAGCGCATCTCGGATTTGAATGCACCACTTTCTCACCTTAAAGCCACAGCTGTCGACACATCATGTCTTTAAAGCCCTGTCCTGCACTATCAACGCCTTGATGTACTTGGTGATGCTCTCTTGGTGGCAATATGGGGGACTTTCTCACACTGGCCTTTGGCTGTAAAAAAGCATTGTGAATTAGACAAATCTTGATCTCCCTTAGCCCCTCACACTGTTGTGTTTTCTTTATATGACCAAGGGGGGTCGTGACCAGGGGCCTAGCCTTCGGACGCTGAGACCTTTAGACCTGAGTCTGGGGGCCTGTTTCCTTTGTAGCGCAAAATCCCGCATCGTGGCGGTTTACAGTGCTTGCCCTTAAGACTCCCCTCTGAACCCTGCGATCACCAATCTGCGGGGTCTAGCCCACTGGAGGTATCACAATCACACTACGGGAGGGGAGAGGTCCATTATCCTTTTTTCATAGTGCAGGCAAACTTGTCTGGACGCGAAATCCTCATGAGGTAGAACACATAAAACATCACATTCGGGAGGATTTCCTACATACCGCAATCGCAGGCCGAGAGGGACTGAGGTATAGGAGTGCCTTAACCTATGTGATCATCGATCATCGATTTGCGGGGGGTTGACATCATTACTGCCATGTGTCACCCGGAAATGCCTCTATAGAACCCCTGAAAACGCTGAAACTGAGTGACACGTGTCCCCCGTATGGCCATGTCAGCTTTCGTACTTCCACGTGGAAGAGAGAGAAAGGGTCCACTCGGCCTTGATTTTTTCACGAAATTCCTTTGCAAACTGATTTCGGCCTTCCCTAGCGTTTTCACGCTGGATCACAAAATCCGCAGTTCGCATGGTTTTCTTTTGTATGGTAGTCCCTCAGATCGCCGATATGCGATATCCTAGACTTCGCCAATATGCCTGACGCGCTATTTTGCCATGCAAAGGAGAGAGAAAGGGGGTCGCTCGTTCCTGTTTTTCATGCAATTCCTTTATTAATCGGATTACGGCCCTCCTGGCACTTTAACACTAAGGCCCAGATTTCAGCAATTTTTAGTATTATCGGCATCGACGGCTATATGATTCGGTGTTTGTATGCGTCCCTTTATTTCTGTGATCGCCGATATGCGATATCAGCGATCCACATTACGAACCCAGACCTGCTATGTTCCACGTGCCCCCGATATGCAATTAGCCTTTGTACTTGGTCATTTTCTTTGTTTTTCGAACTTTCCAAGGGTAACTTCAACATGCTCTAATTTCTGATCCAGAAATCCAATCTTGGACTTCCATATATCGTTGGAAATCTCTTTCCGAGCACTGTGTAATGGAGAGGGTCCGATTAAGCCCTAACTTGATCTTCAGTGGCCTAGGAAGGTGGTTTCAAACTTCACTGCTCTTGGGAAATCTTGACCAACTGATACCCGCAATGTAATGAGTGACAACATTGGCTCCAACTGGAGACAGTGCCTTGCTGGCAAGGCACTGAGAACCTGCAGACCAATAGCTTTCCTTCCATTGGGAATAGACTCATTCTTAAACAAAATATAAGTATGTGAAAGTGGACCTTTTCAATCATAAAATGAAAAATTCAAATAACAATTACAACACACACACACACACACACACACTAATATTTACAATGAGTGTAAAATAGATACCTCTAGTTTTCAAAATAAAATTTGAGGAATTGACCATTTACTGGTAGTTCCAGCAATTCACCATTCAAGTTTTCGAGCAAGTAAGTGTTCTTTCCCCTCTCTTCTACAATCTTGAAGGGGCTCAACCATAGCAGATCATATTTCCCATGTTTGCCTTTGTCTTCCCGTCAGACATCCCACCTGAGAACTAAATCTCCTGGCTGAAGAGGTCAGTCCTTTTCCATCTTGTTGAACAAAGATTTCATTTTCTGTTGATAATTGGACATCTTGGTCCCCACATGTTCTCTTCTTTCGTGAAGCTCCACCAACTGATTTATCCTTCTAGTCAAGCCATTCCACTCTTCCTCTGCTTCTTGTAGTAATCTCGCCATCGACATTGCTAATTGGATCGGGAAGACGACAGCCTTGTCGTACACTAGCTCAAAAGGTGATTCCCAAGTGGATCGTTTAGGTGTTACTTAGTTAGCCCACAGAGAAAACTTCAGTTGGGAGTCCCATTTCCTTTGATTTTCAGTGGTGGTCTTCTTCACCACCCTCACCATAGTTTTCTTTTACGACTCAGCCAAGCCGTTACCTTGAGGATAGTATGTAGTGGAGTGCCCAATAATGATGTTGAATTTATTGCAAAAGCTGGTGAACTTAGCAGATTTTAAGACCTGAGCATTATCCGTGATTGAAAGGACACCCAAAGCGGGATAGTATGCTCTCGTCCATGAATTTTATCACCACTGAGTTTGTAGCATTTCTAGCCGGGATGGCCTCTACCCACTTGGTGAAATAGTCAGTGGCTGTCAATATCCACTTGTGTTGGCCACTAGACATGATATATTTATGCACTTTCACCTTACGGATAAGAGTTAATGAAAAATGTTCTTATACCAGGGCGGTCCCTCATATCTGGCATAGATTTTTTGCTCAACTGTTTTAATTCCGTTCTGGTGATCCTTGGGTCTGCCCTCCTCTGTGATTAAGTTTATCCCAAGAGCTTGGCAGTTGGATTTAGATAAAATCTGGGCAACCCCTGGCCTTTGATGAGATTGGTAGGTCTTATTTCTAGCTGATATTCTTCTATTTTAGCTATCTACTTGCCCCTCTTTACTTCGTTGTCTCCCTGCACCAGGATGTCCTTGACTGTTGTCGTTGGGAGAAATGTTGTGATTTCCGATTGCAGCACACACATACAAAATGCTTTCAGAGCCTTAACCGATGCGTAGGCTTGTTTCTCCATTATATTATATTTCATCTCAGCATCCATTAGGACCAAACTGAAAAAGGCGATGGGTTGCTCATAACCTTCTTTGTTTTTTTGTAGCAGCACAATAGTGACACTATGTGGAGAGGCGAAAGAAAAGATATAGAAAGGTACTGAATAGTCGAGGATGGCTAGTACCGGGACCTCGGCCAAAGCTTCTTTGATTGTGATGAAAAAAATCTCTAGGGGTAGAGCTCCACCTAACCTCATTTTCCTTCTTGACCATCTTCGTAATACCCTTGACAATTTCTGCGTAGTTGGGTATGAACCTCCTCAAGAAATTTATTCTCCGGAGAAAGGCTTGAACTTCTTTCTTATTTCTGGGCAGGGGAATAAGGCTGATGGCTTTGACTTGCTTAGGATCGATCTTTACTCCTTCCTGTGCTACTATGTGTCCAAGTAGCTTCCCCTCACTCAGGGCGAACTAGGATTTCTTAGGATTCAGAGAGAGTCAAACATGCAGTTGTGTAATAAAATCGGCAGTTCGCATGGTTTTCTTTTGGATGGTAGTCCCTCAGATCGTCGATATGCGATATCCAGGACTTCGCTGATATGCCTGAGGCACTGCTCTTCCACGTGGAGGAGAGAGAAAGGGGGCTGCTCGTTCTTGTTTTTCATGCATTTCCTTTGTTAATCGGATTTCGGCCCTCCTGGCGCATTAATGCTAAGGCCCATATTTCGGTGATCTTTAGTGTTATCGACTTCAGCGACTTTATGATTCAATGTTTGTATGTGCCCCTTTGTTTTTGTGATCAATGATTTGCGATATTGGCAATCCACATTGCGAACACGCGACTTGCTATGTGCCACGGGCCCCCGATATGCAATTTGCCTTTATACTTGGCCATTTTCTTTGTTTTTTGGGCTTTCCAAGGGTAACTTCAACATGCTCAAACTTCTGATCGAGAAGTCCAATCTTGGACATCCATATAACGTTGGAAAGCTCTTTCTGAGCACTGTGGAATGGAGAGGGTCCGATTAAGCCATGAGATATTCTGTAGCCTGGGAAGCTGGCTTCAAACTTCACTGCTCTTGGGCAACCTTGACCCACTGAAACCCGGAATGCAGTGAGTGACAACACGTACTAAGGAATGGAAAATTGTTAGTGCTGTAAATATTTTTCCTCTTCCCACACCTCTTGTCAAGAACAAATGAATTGGTTCATCTAGCCTATAAAGTTTTCTTGCTATCATGCCAGCTAATAATTTTTCTTGTTTTGGGTTTAATTGTCACATTAACTCATAATACTCTATGCCTTCTGGTATATTTGGTTGATTGACAATTTCATATGGCCTTAGAGATAGTAAAGTCAAGTTCTTTGTATGTTGAAAATGTTACAAAACACTTTGGAAATCATAGGTTTCGTATTTTTCATTAATGGATTTATCAAACCTTGTATTTTCTGTTTCATTTGGGTTTAGACTATCTATGTCAAATAATTGTTCAGTTTGTGTTTCTATTGCATTGACTGTGTTATCACAAAATCAGTACTAAGGGCTGCTACTTAATAAGATCTCATGAAACTGTTTCAGACCAGGCTTTAGACTAAGGTTTAGCCTCCTTAGTCAGAGAGGGCTCTCTCACAGATTTTTGATATGCATTAAAGGGCAAGAAAGATGGCTAACTCTTTAATTAGTATATGAAATTCATGCTGGTTGGAACAACAAAAATAAGGCTTCTCCCATTGGGCTCATGGAGTCATACATTCCTACAGTAAACAAGTAGCTACTCAATCATGGAAACCAAGGCATATAATGTCTCAATGTTCAAAACATCTACCAAGAAGAACCTCAACTCAAAAAACATACACAGGAAGTCTGAGCACTTATGTGAATTCAGAGTGATTGCATGTTTAGTGAACTGTAAAACAAGATGAACAAAACCAAACCACATATATTCTGAACATTTGAAACACAAGATGAATCTTGGGAAGAAACAGTGTACTTTCTATTACTGTCAAAACACTTTACATAAGCCAATATGAAAACTCTATTTTTTGATAAAAATCTCCAACCCTTTTTACATCAGAGTTTTTCCTATATATAGGAAAACAAAACTAAACTACCTTGAGTCTCCTCCTCCAGCATGAGGGGAACTCAAAAATCTATCATTAATTGCCTTATCTTATATCTAAACTAACTTATTAAATACAAAGGTATTGTGCTTTAAATGCATAGAGTCCTAATCCTATTGAAACTCTAATTCTATCTCCTCGTGTGCATGATGCCTTTCTTGAGCTTTGACACCTGTATCCTTTCTGTAGTGGCCGAGATATATTGGAGAGGCATTCACTGAACAAGCTGCATTGGATACTAGTTGTGCAGATGACTCATTAGTTGGTGAAGATGTGTGCCCTGTTTTCACGGTCCCTGTTTTCCTCAATCTGCTCGAATATATAACAGCATGTTTGAAGCCTTTAATAACCCAAGGTATGTACCGCTGCCATGTTGCTGATGTGGTGTAGGCTGGATTGATGGACAGGTGTCTCTCTTTTCAAAAACTCCCGCTCATAATATCAAACTGTCTGTTCTGAGTTTTAAATCATCATCACCTACAGCAGTTTCGTAGCGCGCTACGAAACTGCTGTTTTATTTAAAACAGTTTGCCTTTTGTCCCGACCAGAAACTGAGAAAATCCGAATCTCATTTTATCCTTCATCCCTTTTAATTTTAACTTGAGGATGGATGCAGTGCCTGGGACGTAGATCTCGCAATTTCTCTACAAGATTCAGTTGCAAATTCTCTGCTTCTTGAAGCTGGTTTGATTCCAAAAGCATCTTAGCAAGATGACCCATTCACCTTATTGTTAATTGAAACTGTCCCAACTTACCTTCCTCCAGAATCCTTTCTTTGCCACATCTCTTGCAGAGGAGCCAGATATCTCAATCAATGTCTTTGAGAATAGAGCGCAGGTTGTCAGCATAAAAGTTAAATAGAACAGAGCATGAAAAGGATTTGTTGCCATATCTGCCAAGCTGGAAGGTGGAGTGATGTAATAAACAAGACCACCCACAGGAACAAATTGATCACTTAACGAATATTCAGACTCCTTCAATTTGCCCAACAGATTAACAAGAAAGTTTCCACTGTACTTCCAGTAAAGCAACTGGGAAATGAAATACAAGTTTTAAACACATATCTAATCTCCTCCAGCTCACCATCTACCAGAAATTTGTAATTTATACACACCTTTTTTGCATTTGACATCACCCTGGTGGCCTTCAACACAATTTAAGATGTTCCATACCTTTGAATATGTTGGTACTGATATGAAGACCAGATCAGAAAATGGTGCCTGAGGATATTCTGATATTCTGACATAGCCTGAGAGACAACATATTCATTAGCCATTGTATTTAAAGATGATCTTACTGCCAATGCTAAATCTAATACCTTCTCCATTACTGACTCATCACACTTGTTTTCCACAGCATCAAGCACTGATTCGGTTTGGCCCATTTGACATGATTTCGCAGATTTCAACAGAATATTTAAATTCATCAACACAGGAACAACCAAAATATTTGCCAAATGATTCTTGACTCAATAGAGGGTAAAACCAGTAAGCATCTGGATGGATCAGATAATGGCCTTGCACAAGGCATATAATTTTGTTTCATCCTTGATCAAACAAAGAATTTTGTTTTCTATTAGATATATGTGTCCAAATTAGTTATGCTTCTTTCCACCAGCCAATATGCGGGATATTTGTAGACCCTTGCTGAAAGCTTGATTAAATAGCATCCGAGTCTAAAATTCTGAGACAAAAGGGAACCATGCAAGCACTGCTACAGGGGTAAAAAATCACTAGGCCCATTACATATTCATATCTACGTGCAAGAGTCCTTATCGAATCCCAGAAACCAATCTTAACGACCACCGGTCTTCATGTTTGTGCTATCTGTAGTAAAGCCCAACCCGTCAGCATAAAGGCTACAGTGCTTGCAAATAAATCTCCTACAGTCAGATGGAAGGCAGAAAATAGTGTTCCAATAGTTAGGACAAATCCAAGGAATAGAAAGAGTTTGAGTAGTCTGAACATCAACTGGAAATCTGCACTAAACTTTCTTCGTCCCACAGACACCACCTTCAATACCAGCATTACAGCCAAAATAACAAGCCATGGTAGCCCATAAACAATGATGTTCTTGTTTCCATTTGTTATGTTTAAATGATACACCAGACCGTATTGGTACAAACAAAACCTGATGGCAAGAAGAGATTCTAATATTCGTCCACAAAATCCAGTATATTGAAGATGCTCATATTCTTCTTCCCACGAAAATTCCCAGCTTTTATTTGCAGGGATGCCAATACCACCCCTATTGTTTATCCATTTGGTCCAATCTTCCCAATCTTCAACTATCTTTTGCGATTCAAAACCCGAGGGATTGAACAAGAATGGAGCAAACAACCATGTTACCGCCAAAAAGCTGTGGCTTCTTTTTGCCTTTTTTCTTAGGGTCAGTTTAATTTAATTTCCACCATTTTTCCATCAAGGACGTGCTTGTCATCTATAACCTTATCCTTTACAGACGTGGCAGCATAAGTCACAAACCCAAATCCCCGAAGCTGGCCCGAGAGACGGTCTCTCATGATAACGGAGTCGGTTAGTTCCCCATACTTTTGCCAAGTGCAGCTGCTCCATGCGAATGATAAATCATCATTTTTATAATGTCAAACACTGGAAATAACATTTGAATGGGCTATGAAGTAAGCATCTTGATTATAATATTCATATTAGTGTCAACAAAAGCATTAGTGTGATAATGAGAAGTGTCCTTTAGTATTGCCACAATGGCATTAAGTCGCATTGATTCTGCATCATTTAGTGAAAGTGGTCGCTGTCCCCAGCTTTTGCAAAACTTAGCTCGTTACCATCCTGTTCAATAGCTTTCACTGTTGCTTCTTCCTGGGATTCTTCAAAAGAAGTTTTTCTAGTTGTTCTGCACATGCCACATGTAGAAACATGCTCTGGATTATCATAGGTGCAACTTAGACAACACCGAATCTTGGTATTTCCATCTGATCGGTCTGCTTTAGGTATGTCTCTGGTTTCTGGAGTAGTTTCAAAACAGAGTCCTTTGCCATCTCCAAACTAGTTAGACAAACCACTCTGCCAGGTAAAGATCCTATTGCAGATGTACCATATCCTCGAAAAAGACCAGGAATTCCGTCATTCCTCAATATATTTCTGAAAACAAGAAGACCATTTGTTTGAGCAAACCCAGCTCCAGAAACCTGAATTCTTGTCTTTACAACAGCTATAGGATGCAGCAAGGCGGACTGAACAGAAAAAAGAATTGCTCCAATAACATGAAATCTTGTCTTGTCTAACCACATCAAGTGGCACAAAGTAAACACCAGAAATAAGAGATGAAACCATCCCCGCAGCAGCATTCACTATTGTTGTACGTGTTGCTTCTGACAAGTCAAAGCTCTTTGCAGGCAACTTTGAGACATAGTGGCATTGAAATACTGGACCAATAAAATTATGTATTATTGAGGTATCTTGCATCTTGCAAAGAGGGTAAGGCAGATGTGAAAAGGCTTTATGTTGTTGGTTGGAAAGCACTTCAGACCACTGTAGTATACAATGATAGCAGAACTTATATAGATCCAGAAATGCATCCGCTGTTATAGGCTCCAAGAAAATAGGACATTGATTTCCACCCATAGAAAACCTGAGACACAAAACCATGGCTTTATTATTTATACCAACGAGCAGGAGTATTGAAGACCAGAAACGGTGATAGACACCAGGTATTTAAACTGTGGCGAAAGCCTTCATGTTTCATTTCTATAGCCAATGATAATGAGCTTGAATAACATCAACAACTGAAGAAATTAGTGATAAGCCTTGGGTTTGAGCCAATCCTTCCTCTAATGTGGCATGACCAATGTTATGCACTTCATTAGTAACATGGATCCGCTCATCATTCCTGAAATCCAACGAGGATTCATTAGAAAAATTTATTTGCCCATCTTGATCCTCTGGAGACTCAGAATCATCAACATGAACCACCTTTCTATTAACCTCAGCTGTCATTGACAGTGGAACTGATTGAGGATTTTTATCCTGGTTAGCAAGCTTTAAACTCTTACTAGAAGGCAAGCAAGCCTGTAGCCATAACTCAGATGAATTACAAACTTCACCATCAATTTGCCGAAACAGGTTTTTCTATGCATATATCATATTCCCACAGAACTTATAGGAGACAAAAGTGATATGAGTGAGCAATGGTTTCAGACAAATCCCCAATTTCGTAGCGTAGCCAGTGCAAATTATGAATTATGCGCTACTGAAATCACTTAAACATTTTGCGCTGCGAAACTGCTAGAAGGGTTCATGTGCTTATTTGCAGACATTTAGCATCGAAATTTTGTCAGTGATAACAGTGGCTCCACTTGGGATAGTGTGCCCTTGTGGTACACTAAGAACTCACAGGTCCAGTGCCTTATCCACTTATGACAAACAGAAATTTGCTTGACAAGCATGACTGTAGGAGAAAGAAAACTACTTCTACTGAAAAATGCTCAGTTGACCTTGAGCTTATTTGCATTTACCTATACCTACCTACCCTAACAATTTCAACTTCCTTCTGCTCAATCAATATGAAATTTCCAATGTAGCCAATCATTTATCTTATCTGAC